>CM055061.1:49688496-49812597 GCA_029204045.2 Tillandsia leiboldiana
CAATAAAGCCTAGCTAATCTCTCGCTCGGGGTAGATGATCTAGCTAGTCGGCGATCCTCTTACCTCGATCTGCCGCTGAAGGCCCAGCAGCTCCCACAGACGACTCTGCAAAACAAAGGGGAAAAAGGACAGAAAACAACAATGGGGGTGCGAACTACTAGATAAACCAGTAGCCTCCCCTAGTGGGTAAAAACCTCAAATACGGACGCACCCACTAGGAATAAAGAGGCAAAAAGGAGGGAACAGTAGTAAGCTATAAAGGCTGCTGGAAAAGAAACTGCTACTACAATGCCTCTAAATGCAGTGCCAATAGATAACTGTATGCATGCAACTATAAGGCTAACCGCCCAAAAAAACCCAATCAAAAAGCCAGAAAGCACTGGCACTGCCTGCTCTGTCATCACTCACAACTCACCAACTGACCGGCACCCATCACGGTCAAAAAGCCTACTCCGGAGTGGCACTCGAGGGGAGCGACCCACACGAGTAAAGTATCTCTGTATCAAGTATCTCTGTAACCAATGTCTCACAATAGCAGGACTGGATCATGACTATGATCAAAGTGGGAAAAACTCCATCCACTAATGCAATCCCGATCCCCAATCTGATGTGATAATAACATCCGGTCGACCGCCCAAAATCCGCGGTCGCCGCTGAACCAATAAATCCCAATCTGGTAAAGTAAAAACATCTGGCCGACCGCCTAACATCCGCGGTTGCCACTAATCCCCACAATCCCCAAGACGAGTCTAAACTATCCCAGACTCGAGGTCCAGACTGCACTATCCCAAAATCCCAATCAGACTCGAGCACCATGCATCGATAGAGAAGAAGAACGATAACACATGTTTTCTCCTAAGTCAAATCCAATAATATAGTGCAGCAGGAAATAGTGGCCTAACTAAGTGTCCAGATAAGCATGCAATTGTCCTTTTAAAAAGCATTAGAAAAATGACTAAGGTTTATTGCAAAGAGTTGTTTTAAAACATTAATGTGCTACTTAATTGCATGCGCATTAAGATATAGCAATTGTCCAACATTATTGTCCCAAATTTATCACATAAAGGTTATCAACTAAATTAGGGGGTATTGCATCAAGTTCATATACTATCAGCTAGTTGTCACATATATAATTGGGGAACTCTAATACTCCTAGTGAGCATGCCAACAAAGAGGGAAACACAACCACCCACCTCGAAAAGCGTGCACAACACCCGAAGAAAAACCCTGCTATCCGCTGTCCTCTAAGCACACAGTCAGCCGAAACACTGTCCTACAACCACACACATTGCACACGGTGTAAAAATCACAAGTCCCAAAACAGATTTTACTATTTTTATAATCAGCACGCAAAATGAGGAATTTCACCTCTGTCCCGAGCTCCAAAAATCCCAGAAAAATCACGGTTGCGTTCCTCGCGAAAAGTAGCCCAAAATCGATTCTTTAAACGCCTCGATCCGATATTCCTACGCCAAGATATAATTCGTCGAAGTTGCCGCTGTCCAAAAATCCAAAAAGCAAAAGGGGGTGTCAAAATGTCTCGGGAACCGTGCCAAACTTGCGGAATCCAGAAAAATCACCAATACATATTGTCCCTCGGAATAAACCCCCAAAATGGGATTGTAAGCAATACAATCCTTTGGGCCCCTAAACGGAATGCACTCCACGGAAATAAGATCCCAATAGCCGGTCACTCTTCACGTACGAGGTCTTCGTACGAGGTTTGTCTAGTAAGGTCTAAGCAAGGTAGTGAAACCGAACTGAGAAAATGGGGAAAAACAGGGCGCACTGTAAAATCTGGATCGCCGTTGTCGAACTTCCTGTAGAAACTTAAAAATTTTGTAATCTAATAAAAAGGAAAATAATAAAAGCCAGGTTGAATTTTGGATCTTAAAAGCACGAGTAGCCTCAGTGCCCCTTTTCTGCAGTGTAAATTGCACAGTTAATGGGCCAGAAATGTCACTTTTCAATTCGAGCTTTTGGGATTGTTGGTTGGAGTCAACGACCCGACATTTGGGATTTCGGGGCACATAGGCCCGGTGGCATACCGGTTGTCGTTACTGCCAAACCTCGATACGGAGGCTGGCACGGGAGGGAAAGAAACTCCGCAACTGGACAATCCCTTATGTAAAGTTGGCCTTTGTGAGGTGCTAGTATTTTTCTGCGATAGAGTGCGGAAAAAGAAAGCCGACGGCGCGATCGGATCTGAAATCCGATATCGGGATCTTCCGGAACAGAATTCAAAGTGATACGGTGATTAGTCGTGCATCGAAATCCGTGCAAAATATCTTGCACCCGTTAGAGATAAGGTGGGTTATCTCGTAAGGGAAAATAATAATTCTCTTACGTACAATTTAAAAGGGGAATTAATTAAAGGGAATTAATTAAAGATTTAATACGAGCTATATAAGGGATCCCGATTAAAGAAAAGAAAGAAAGAAAGAAAAAAAACCCTAATCGGTGAGAAGAGAAAAAAGAAAAGAAAAGACGGAACCCTAACCGGAGGAGAAAATAAGGAAAGAGGGAGAAAGCGGAGGAACCCGATCGCCCCGATTGACGTCCGGAGACCGGAAGAACGAGACGCCATCGTCTACGGGGAGCGGATTCGGGTCTCCAACGCCGAAAGGAAACAAGATCGGTTCTTTAATTCCGATAGATTGAGGTTAGTGGTCGTTAATCCTTTTGTAGAATTAATCGGGGGTTTTCCGTGTTCTTATAAGGTTGTTTTAATCGGTACATCGATCACGGATTTTTGTCGGGGTTTTGATCAACACTTTATTCTCGTTCTTGATCGGGTGTGATCGATGATTTTTATCGGATTTAATTGGTGGTTTTAATCGGTTTCTTTTTATCGGACCTCCGATCGACGTGTTGGTTGTTCGTGGATCAACGTTTTAGCCGTTAGATTTACCGCGGATTTATTCGGAGATTTTTTTGGGGATGTTTCGTTGGAACGTAGTAGGTTAACGGGAGGCCGCCGCCGCCGTTGTTAAACGGGAGGCCGCCGCCGTCGTTACCATGGTCGCGGGGTCTTCGCCGGAGTCGCACGGGAGCGAAAACGGAGAAGAAATCGCGAAACGGGAGCGAAAACGGCGAAGAAAACCGCGAAATTAGGGTTTACTGTGCTTGTCCGTACAGCACGGTCCACGGGTCCAGGCGTGCACCCGGTGCATGCCCGCAGCGTCGGAAGCACCAGACCCGGTGCACGGTTTCGTGCACCGGCCCGGCCCAAGGCGCGCGGTGCACGCCTCATGCGTGCACCCGGCGCACGCGCTTGCGGCCGAAGGGCAAGGACCCGGTGCACGCTCGGGTCGTGCACCGGCCCGGCCCGAGAAGCGCGGTGCACGCTTTCTGCGTGCACCCGGCGCATGCCGCCGCCGCCTGATGCCATAAACCCGGTCCACGCTTGCTCCTGTGCACCATCCGACAGCCTAAAGTTCGGTAGCTCCGTTTTTGCCCCTTTTTCCACCGTTTTGAGCGCCGTTTTCGCCGTTGGGATCATTATTTCCGTGGTTTTCTTGGCATGGCCACCTAGGATCTTTTTGGTCACTGTCGTGACGTCGGGATGGGTATGTGTGAGTCCTTTACTGATCATAATTACTGTTACAGGGCCCAGTTGTTCAGCACCAGCCTCCCAATAGCTGCGCCGGAGTTCGTGGATCTGCCTTCATCCAGGTGGGTTAGCTTCGGCCCGGGCTAGCTTTTTGGCCCTCTGGTTGCTTTAGTCCAGTCGGACCCCTGTTTTTGATTTCCCCGCTGATTATATGACCTATCTTGACATATCATGATGTCACTGTTGACATTGACCTGATTAGACCTGTGATTGAGATTTCTGGTCACGATCAGCTGATTAACATATACATACTCCCTGATTATTCCTGACTGATCCTGATTGATTGAGATATAGATTTGCATGATTAGATGATACCTGTTGATTCCTGTCATTGAGACATTTCTTGATATACATCGATATGCATGATTGATTGATCCTGATTGATAGACATTACTCGATATACATGATTGATTGATTCTGATGGATAGATATAGACAGATGATTCCCTGTTGGGAGTTCGGCGTGTGCCGACTACTCGGTCACTAGACCGTGAGATTGATCATTGTGACTTGCCATGCACTGCTGTACTTCACGAACATTGCCGGGGTCGCTCCCCGTGGCTATTGTTCTTTACCGGTAAAGTGGTCTGGAGGAAGGACCCGTGAGCCCCAGATAGCACATATGGGTGCGGGGTTATGTCAGTGGGATAGGTGCAGAGAGTGGTATGAGCCATGAGGTCCCCGTGACCAATAATGGCATTGGTTGGGTGCTTGATATTCTTGTGATTGATGCATAGATTATGTACTCCCATGTTCTAGCATGCTTTTCAGTATCTATTCCTGTTCTGTTATATTGGATTGGTTCTGGTATTTTCCGTACCTGTATATGTACTGTCACTTGATTATGCTTCATGCCAGTTCATTTCATATGCCAGCTTATGATTGATTACTTGCCTAGTTAGCTTATCTGTGGATTTTGATTATGAGTGGACGTTTATGTTTTCCAGCATGTATGATCTACAGTTTTATGATTGATTCCAGTATACTTGCCTGCAGTTCTTATTCTGATTACTAGTAGACCTCTATGCTTTCCAGCTTTTTCTGTTGACTCTTACTATCCGCAGATTTTAGTACCCAGTAGGTACGATTAGCTGAAGCTCGGCTCGTCGTGCCCACTGGGATGCACTCCGGTGTATCTCACACCCTCGGGTGACTGTTGTAGGTCCGTCGGGTGGTGAGATGTCGGGATCCAGTGAGCCGATTACGATAGAGCTATCCCCATGAACATTGTATATCGACGACTTCGGCAGACATTTACTTTCCGCATTTCATTCCAGTTTATCGTGAGTTAGACATTTTAAACTGATGATGTAATAACTTAATTTTGATTATTCCTGCTGAGTAGATTAGATTAGTTACTGATATATCTGTTGATCTCTGATGATGATTTTTAGCCGTGCATGTATAGGGGAGTCTTTGTCCTTGGGATAAAGAGTCTTCTATACCTGTGGCGGTCTGTTGCGCCCAGTTTGCAAACTCTGATTTCAAAAAAAAAAATTTCAGACTTGATTTTTAAAACTCGGGGCGTGACACTTCCGAAAAATCTGGAACTCCACCACGAGATGCAAAATAATGTGAGGAACAACTTTGCTTCAAGGCTCTCCCTCAGGTTCTCTCTCTATCTCTAAGAAAAAGCAGAAGAAGGAGGGGAGGGGAGGCCTATTTATAGGCCCACCAAAACAATTGGGAAAATACCCAATGTGTCCTGGATTCGGGCGCTCGAATCATTCGGGCCCCGAATCCGGGCCCAAACAGTGCCCGGCCCAACTCGGCCCACTCCCGCACACGGGATCCGGTCGGACCGAACGCCGGTCCGACCCGCCCGGACGCTCGACACGTGTCCCCCACACAGGGGACAGCGCGCCCGGCGAACCGGCCGCGGCCACGTGCCCCCCATGCGGAGCGGCGGGGTGGGTGGCGCCAGCCCGTGGCGTGGCGCCACGTGGCGCACCCTTTTCCCGCCCGACACGCCAGCCGGCGGGCCTGCGCGCCTGCGCCCGCGTGCGCATACGGCCGCAGGCGCGCGCCCGCGGGTGCACCGCGCGCACCTGCGCCGTCCAACCCGGGGCCGCCACGTGGCGCGCCCCGGTGCACCGTGCGCCGCGCCTCTGCCCCCCGCCTGCCCAGCCTGCCCGCGCTGCCCGCGCGCGGTCCATGCGCCGCGCGCGCTGCACCGGGCCAACCGACGCCCGCCACGTGGCCCGCTGGTCCACCGTGCACCGGGGGCCCGTTCCGTGGACCGGGAAGCGTGCGCCGGCCCAATAAGGGGCCGCCACGTGTCCTGGCCGGTCCACGGCTCCCCTCGTGCACCATTTTGCGCAGAAAACTTTCGGGGGTCCGTTTTTGGGCATCCGGACTCAGAAAAATATAAATAAATAGCCGTTTTCAAGTGTTTTTCCGCGCTGAATCCAAATACAGCCTCCTTTCAGCCTGAATCCACTCCTAAAATTTGGCAAAGGCAGCCGAAGGTCAGGCATGATCCCAATTCCTCACTGAGTCCAAATCAACACATCTCTTTGACATGTTGGGACCCAACACACCAATAATAAGTAAAATCCGTTCGTACTCATAAGTTTTTATCCTTTGGATGAAAGAATATGCAGTTAGGATTATAATAGTTTTTAGGATTTATACTATTTCAGCAACAACCTAGTAAATCTTAGGGGGAACCATTATTATTCTAACCACACATTCTTTAATCCAAGGGCGAAAAAGTTATGAGTACAATAAAAAGGTTTATACTTATAAGAATATAGTAGCCCTACGATATATATATATATATATATATATATATATATATATATATATATATATATATAGTATGATAATTATTTATATATAGAAGTTATAATATATAAAAAATAAAATAATTAATATATAAATAATTATAAAATATATAATAAAAAAATAAAAAAAATATTTTTTTTCCCACCAATCAAATAAATATTGTTGAAAACTAATTTTCTTTCTCTATAAATCAAACACTAACTAGATTTTTTTGTCTTTATCTTTAAAACTATTGTGTACGGAATATTATTTTTCAGAGTTTTAAGAGATGTACATCAAACATTTTCTAAAAATAAAAAAATAAATAATTTTTGTATATTTCAAAAAAAATATATATTTTATATTTAATTTATTTTAAAATAAAATAAATTTTGTTAGTTATTTTGAAATTACAGTAAAAAATTTTCGCTATGAAATAAATAGGTATGTATGGTATATCCCAAATAGGATGGAGAGATAGTATTGCTGGACCACTTCCAATATCGCCTTGTGCGGTCCAAGGCGACGTGGCGGATTCGGTTCAGCCAACAATTTATTCCTGGACCAACCATACCCAACCGTCGATCGCATATCCAACGTCTACGGACACTCCCCCGTTCCTAAATCGATCACGTACTATTAAACCGCCTCGACGTTACCGCAAAAAGGCTCTGTACATACAGGCCCAGGGGCAATTCCGTCTATTTCTTTACGACCCGAGGGCAATTACGTCATCATACCCAATGAATTAATTAATTGTTTTATTTTTTCAAACAAAAACGCAAAAGTTGCGGTTCCCCCCATTTCGAAGCCGACACCCACAACCGTCCGATCGCCGCATCGGACGGCATCCGACGTCCGATTAGAAAAAGGGAGGGAAAGCTTATTAGCCGTCCGATTCCCTCTCTCCCCTGTATAAAAACCCCTCCTCCCCTTCACTAGGGCTCCTCACTCTCTCTCTCTCTCTCTCTCTCTCTCTCTCGCTCCCGCTCCTACTCCCTCTCCCCCACACTTCTCTCTCCGATCGATCGCTTCCTCTCCAATCTCTGCGGTGCCCGATTCTCCTCGGTAAGTGGCGATGATCTGTGTTGCGTTTTGGTCTGCTTTTTACTTGATTTCGCGCGTAGATCTTGTATTTCGTAAGTTTTGGTGTTTTTTTTTTCCCCTCAATGTGATTTGATTTGTTTGATTTACTATATGTTTGTTTTCAGAGTGTTTGATTTGAACTGTAATTGAGAGGGATTAGTCTTTGGTGAGTCGATTAATCGATCTTTTGTTGTGATTTTTACTTGATTTTGGACGTCGATCTGAGATTTCTTGGTTTTTGATGTGTTTTCCTTGGATTTGCCTCTTCTTATGCCGAAAACCCTGATGTGAAAGGATTTATACTTGGATTAGGACTCAGAATGTCTGCTTTTGGTTGAATAATGAGAGTGATTAGTGTCCTTGGATATCGATATAAAGATTTCGCTGCTTCTGAATTGTTTCGCTTGTTTTCTCCTCTTGCTATGTTGATCTCAAATTGTTAGGATGCTTTATGTTAGATTTTTACATTTTGTTCATCTTTCTGTAGATTTGTTGGTAGTCTACTCGGATTTGTGTTCAGAATATTTGTTTTGAACACAAGATTGAGATAGAAATCATAATATCTTAGAGGTCATTCGATTGATCTCTTTTTGCCCTCTATCCGAGGCTAGAACACTGGGATCTGGAATTTTCTTGTGAATTTAGTTGTAGATTCTACCTCAACCTGGTCTTGCCTCTCGGTTATATTATTAGTTTCATCTGTTCCTTCATTTTTGTTGTGGTCTCTTCATTTGAGTCAAATTCTTGTGATTTTAGACCGCGTCAGTGGATGATCTGTGTTCTCACGCCACTATCTTCTTTGCAGTTTTAGGTAAAAGATGAGAGAAATCCTCCACGTTCAGGGCGGCCAATGCGGCAACCAGATCGGATCCAAGTTCTGGGAGGTTGTGTGCGATGAGCACGGTATCGACCCCACCGGCCGCTACACCGGCACCTCTGATCTCCAGCTCGAGCGCGTCAATGTGTACTACAACGAGGCCTCCTGCGGGAGGTTCGTCCCCCGTGCCGTGCTCATGGATCTGGAGCCAGGCACCATGGACAGTGTCCGCACTGGGCCCTATGGCCAGATCTTCCGCCCTGATAACTTTGTCTTTGGACAGTCGGGCGCTGGAAACAACTGGGCCAAGGGGCACTACACCGAGGGGGCCGAGCTCATTGATTCGGTCCTCGACGTGGTCCGGAAGGAGGCTGAGAACTGTGATTGCCTCCAAGGTTTGTTACATTTCTCTCATGTTCTTACTTGCTCTTTATCCTTCATCGCAGTGCAGTACTGTGTTGGCATTTGCTTATCTGTAGTATAATCTGTGTAACTAGGGTTATTGTTCATGTTTTGCGTATTATTGTGTTCCATTTCATCTTGATAAGTGCTTATTTTAGCTTTCTGAAGTTTGGTGTTCTAATTTTGTGCATATTACCAGCTTGATATTGTTGAAACCGGTAACATATATGAATTTTATTTTCACAAGGATATCTCTGTGAATTACCCGTGTCAATTTTGTGTTGCTCTATAACTTATTGATTCCACCATTTTCTTTTAAATTTTATTCCTCAGAAATATTTCCTCTGTTATTTTCAGATTTTGTATATTAGATTCTTCTTTTTGTGGCATATAATTATTGGCTTCACTCGCTTTTGCCGAGCTCTATAGTTGTTGGTTCTGGTGTTTACTTGAGGGTGTGGTAGTTATGACCTTATGAAGACTCTGTTCCTATTATGGTTTTTCTTTTGTTAAATCTTACTATTAGTTGGGATCCCTGTTCATCAAGTACACATTTTTCTCTTGCAATTTCTTGAGAGATACATTACTTGTATATTATATCTTAAATTTCTTCATGTAGATAGAGCTTCTTTTTTTCTTTTTTTTTTTTAAAAAAAAATGAAATTTACCTGACGTTTCTCATATTCCTTTAGTAAATTTTCTGTCCTTTTTTTTTTTGTGCTTCAGGGTTCCAAGTATGCCACTCTCTTGGTGGAGGAACTGGATCTGGGATGGGAACCCTTCTGATCTCAAAGATCAGGGAGGAGTACCCTGACCGGATGATGCTTACATTCTCTGTTTTCCCTTCGCCAAAGGTCTCAGACACGGTTGTCGAACCGTATAACGCAACTCTTTCTGTGCATCAGTTGGTTGAGAATGCAGATGAATGCATGGTGCTGGATAATGAAGCTCTCTATGATATATGCTTCCGCACTCTCAAGCTTACCACTCCTAGCTGTAAGTTTATTTTTGGTTTTTTATTTATTATTCATGCCTTGAATTATATGGTATTTCTATAGATATGTGTAGCATGCTTTCCTCAGCAGATGTTTATTTGAGCAATACTAAATATACACTCCGAAAGAGATATATATTTTACACCGTATTCATTCTAAGATGGAAATATTTTTACTAATCACATCAAGTGATTAGTGGAGGCCATCCCGTTTTAGAATGGATGGGGACTAAGATTTACACTTCTTTTGGACTGCATTAGAATTTTTCTTTAAGTGGTTTTGCTCATGGGAAAAATGTTTAGGTTTATAAGCATTTTAAGCCTTAGGCTTTGGTAAGGTTACAGGTTCTATTCAAATGCATCTTGATAGGAAGCTATGATATTTTTTAATACTTTGAATACCTGGAAGTTTTAATTTGACCTTAGATTTAACATCCATAATAGAGATAATTGTATATCTCATTCAAGACACTAATTAGGACCATTATTTTGTATCAATAAAAATTATTTTCCACTGCCATAATTATTGGCTGAGATAAAAGCTATGGAACTATTAAAACTTTGAGAATTGGTTCTGACCATTCTTAAAAGTGGTAGGTACCTAAAAGCTATGATGAGTTGTCACTTTTAAGATTTGATATAGTAAATTGAGCTTGGTACGGTTCTGTTTAATGACAGTGACACCACATAGGCATCCCAAGATAATAAAAGGAAAAATAATAAAAGATTGGGTTGGTTGCATAGTAGTATCAAAATATATCTGTGATGCTTGCTTGCTAGTTGTATCTCCACCTACTTACATCAAACTGGGAAAGAGCTATTAATGTTTTATAACAACCCAAAATTTCTTCAATGGAAGGATTTCATTTTCTTGAATTTAACGATGCTATGCACAAATTAGTGACAATACCACCTAAAATTAGATAGTATGGGTAGATGTCTCTAGCATTGAAACACATACAAATGCATATGGATTTTTTTCCAGGTGTTTGTGAGGCTATTAGCTGTATTAATTTGATAACTTACTGTTGATACAAATTGAGAATAACAGTAAATTTAGCTCAAATGTTTGGTTAAATGCAAAGCTAGTATTTAGAGCATATCATGTTCTTATTGCATTTATTTGGAAGAACTGTATGCCCTATTTGTAATGATTTTATGTAGGACCAACTTTCATTTAAGCACAAACATGATTTGCAAAGGGGGAGCTTGAAAAAGCTGAAGGAAAAACGGCAACATGAAGTTACTTTTAATAGCTTGCATAAGTCTTTTTTTTTTTCTAGGTTGTATATGCTTATGCATTTATTCACTTGGTTTGGCTTCGTGTAATTTTCCCACTAAATTTTCTACTCTTGGAACAGTCGGTGACCTCAATCACTTGATCTCTGCGACCATGAGCGGTGTCACATGCTGCCTCCGATTCCCTGGCCAGCTCAATTCCGATCTCCGCAAGCTGGCAGTCAACCTGATCCCCTTCCCACGCCTACACTTCTTCATGGTCGGCTTCGCTCCCCTCACCTCCCGAGGGTCACAGCAGTACCGGGCCCTAACTGTGCCTGAGCTCACCCAGCAGATGTGGGATGCCAAGAACATGATGTGTGCTGCTGACCCCCGTCATGGCCGCTACCTCACTGCCTCCGCCATGTTCCGAGGCAAGATGAGCACCAAAGAAGTCGACGAACAAATGATCAACGTCCAAAACAAGAACTCTTCCTACTTCGTGGAGTGGATCCCCAACAATGTCAAATCCAGCGTGTGCGATATCCCCCCGCGCGGACTCTCCATGGCGTCGACCTTCATCGGTAACTCAACTTCCATTCAGGAGATGTTCAGGAGGGTGAGCGAGCAGTTCACGGCCATGTTCAGGAGGAAGGCCTTCTTGCACTGGTACACTGGCGAGGGCATGGACGAGATGGAGTTCACCGAGGCGGAAAGCAACATGAATGATCTCGTCTCCGAGTACCAGCAATACCAGGATGCCACTGCTGATGACGAAGGCGAGTACGAGGACGAGGAAGAAGCGGTCCAGGAAATGTGAAAGGGGAAATATGCTGGTCTCACTCTGCACCTTGCAGTTTGCGATAGTGTTGTGGTATTATTGCGTTCCCTTTCCTTTATTTTGGCTTGGAAGTATCAAATATGCTTGTGCTTGAATTGATTCTATGTGAGCTTCTCGTATTATACTGTAATGTTGGTAGTTCTGTTGTTGTTAGTTATGTGCTCATGTTGTTGGTACCAGGCAACTTGTTGCTTAATATGCTTTCTTGCATATGTTGAATAGTAGATCATGTTTAATATCTGTAGTTTTCAGCATTTTATCGTAGCACTTTCTTTAGTTCTCTGATTTTGGTTTGAAGCTGCTAAAGAAGTGACACTCTTCCCAGGGCAAGTGATATGTATTATTAATTCTACGCGTGTAAAGTAGTTCCTGGTTCTCCAAATTGTAGGTTGTACTCACCGGGTTTCTCTACTTTGGTGAACTTGATTTGTTTGCTTGGTTCGGATAGTCCATCTAATTTTTAAGGTTTTGGGAAGATAATTGTGAATGAAATGAACTAGGATTCTGAAGTTTTATAGTTACACCGTTCCACCAGGCAACGAGTTTTGATGAATGAAAACTGTTTGAGAGGGCTTTGATGACAAATGCTATGAGAGCTTTTTGAGTAGCTTTGTTGAGTGGTCTTTTAATCATTTTGTTTGATGATTTTAGGGCATGTATCTTTGACCATATTTTAGAGTAGTATGTATTATTGATATTATGCCCCGCTTTCCGCGGGTCACTCGTGTGTAGATCTATTCTAGTTCTAGTACGCTCGTTAACATCTTAGATTTAGTCATCATCTAAAATATTATAGTCGGATTAAAAAATTTAATCTTATTTATATATTATATATATGACTAATTTAAATTTTTGGGGTGCTATATTTTTTTTTCTTTAACTTTTGATGTTCTTGTCGCACACTTATAAGTACCAAGTGATGTGAGATTCTTGTTAGTCTTAGCCGATCTCGATCTTGTGGGGAGCTGCCTTCTACCACAACGGTTATCAGGCAGGACGCCACGCTCTATCTGCTGTATAACTCTTGCTCAATCGAGATTCATCTTATATTTTTAGCTGGTGCTGTGATACTAACTGTGATGTCCTATTTTTCAGGGGGTTATTCATTCTAGAACTATTATAGTTCTCAAATCTCTTAACCTTTTGAAACTAGTCATCTCTCAAAATGTTATAGTTGAATTAAGAGATTTAATCATATTTATATATCTTATATATGACTAATTCAAATTTTGGGGGCATTGCAAATGGAGCAATGTGACAATAACTATAATACTCCAATAGTTTTATAGTAGATGAGAAAGATTTGTAAATGAAAATATACTGACGGGCAACTTTAGCAATAATAAATAAATTTAAGTATTTTGAAATCGTTATATTTGATATTATATAGAAATATTAGTCGGAAGTGTGAAAGATAAGTATCATACGGGCTAAAGTGATGCACTACCAGGAGTGTAATGTTGGGCTGTGTCGGGCCGGCACGGCCCATATAATCCGTGCTTAAATGGTCAGGGCCAGCTCGGCCCGACTCGGATTTAAATTAGGACCGGGCCCTGTCGAGCCATTTTTCAAAGGAAGAGGCCTGCCCGGCCCTTGGCCCGCCCAGCATGGGCCGGGCCGTGCTTCTTGCTAGCGTAATTTTTTTTTCCAGTTTTTTTCTTGTCTTTTTTTTTTGTACTTTTTTTTTCTAAAAAAAATATTTTTTAAAAATAAATGACAATTTATTTTTAAACTATAATTTTTAACTCATAATTTTTACTTTATACTATTATGTCCAACTCCTTAAAATTATTTTAAAATTTTTTTAAATTATAAAAAAATAAAATGCCAAAAATAAATTTAACTTTTAATATTATTAATTTTTAATATTATATAAAATTTAAAATTTTAGAGAACAATAATTTTAACTTTTAATTATACAAATTTTTTATATTAATTTTTTAACTTAAATTTCTTTGACCAATAACCAACTTTAATATAAAATTAATATTATATTTTTTTTATAATTTTTACTATTTGAATAGAAATTAATATTCTAAACAAATAATAATTATAAAAAATACATAAATTTCGAATTAGTCATATTATATAATTACATTAAAAGAAAGTAAAAAAAAAAATTAAAAATTTAAAAATATATTTGAATAAAATAGCATGATTTTCAAAGCCAACTAGCAAACAATAGAAAAAAAAAAATTAACATTATTTTTTCTTGTCATTACATCATTTTTACTTTATCCTTAAAATTATTTTAAAAATTTTATAAATTATAAAAAAATAAAATACCAAAAATAAATTTAACTTTTAAATATTATTAATTTTTAATATTATATAAAATTTAAAATTTTAGAGAACAATAATTTTAACTTTTAATTATACAAATTTTTTATATTAATTTTTTAACTTAAATTTCTTTGACCAATAACCAACTTTAATATAAAATTAATATTATATTTTTTTTATAATTTTTACTATTTGAATAGAAATTAATATTCTAAACAAATAATAATTATAAAAAATACATAAATTTCGAATTAGTCATATTATATAATTACATTAAAAGAAAGTAAAAAAAAATTTAAAAATTTAAAAATATATTTGAATAAAATAGCATGATTTTCAAAGCCAACTAGCAAACAATAGAAAAAAAAAAATTAACATTATTTTTTCTTGTCATTACATCATTTTTACTTTATCCTTAAAATTATTTTAAAAATTTTATAAATTATAAAAAAATAAAATACCAAAAATAAATTTAACTTTTAAATATTATTAATTTTTAATATTATATAAAATTTAAAAGTTTAGAGAAGAATAATTTTAACTTTTAATTATATTAATTTTTTATATTAATTTTTTAACTTAAATTTTTTTGACCAATAACCAACTCTAATATAAAATTAATATTATATTTTTTTCATAATTTTTACTATTTGAATAGAAATTAATATTTTAAACAAATAATAATTATAAAAAATACATAAATTTTGAATTAATCATATTATATAATTACATTAAAAGAAAGTAAAAAAAAAATATACAAAATTAAAAATATATTTGAATAAAATAGCATGATTTACATAGCCAATTAGCAAACAATAGAAAAAAAAAATCAATATTATTTTCTTTTCATTACATCATTTTTTATTTTTTTTAAAAAAACCACATAATAAAGAGATGTACTAAATACAAAAAAAGTGAGGCACGATAAGTGCTAGATTATTTTTAGGCAGTTGATTCTGTTTCATCCGAAGATGTAGACTCATGATCTTTTTTATATTTCATTATTAATTCTGCAACTCGCCAATCTTTTAAGCAAACTAAAACCTCGACCGCATCCTCCTTAAGCCGACTATGTAATCATCCAGTATTCTTCCCCTGCACTAAAAGCAGACTCCGATGCCACCGTTGAAATCTGCACAGTTAGTAAATCACGTGCCATGGCATAAAGTACAGGATATGTAATTTCATGTGTTTTCCACCAAGCTAAAATATCTAACTTATCTAATTCATTTTTGTTTAAAAGATTTGAAAAATCAGTTTGCAAGTAAAACTGAAGTTCGTTAAAAGAAGTTGCATTATTAAAATCAGTTTGTTTTTGTTTCCTTACCAAGAATAAAACATATTTTTATTAGTTTTACCACTATTACTACTACTGCTTTGCAATTGTGAAGAATATAGTCGCTTACTATCCGAAGCAGCTGCATAAATACTATACATTTGATATAAAGAATTATATACTATTTGAAAAATATTTTCTTCATTTGAATAATTCGTTGAATTAATTTCCAAAAGTTCATTATATTTTGTAAGAACAATTTCTACTCAATTTAATTTAATTCTATGATCCAGTACAGATGCCAAAAGAGGTACAATAAGAATTTCCTTCCAATATTTATTAAATTTGGATTCCATGAAAAATATAATTTGAGATAAATCAGGATAATTTCTATATTCAATAAAATGACAACTCATAAGTAAAATTTGATTAAAAAAATGACATGAACTAGGATAATACACACCGGACAAAAGTTTGGTTGATTCATAAGAATTTGACCAATATTCCATTCTTCATTAGTTATGGGATTATGCTGCATTCTCTCGTTGCAAAAAATAGATAAAACATTTCTATATTCATAACAATATTGCAACATTTTATATATGAAATTTCATCGGTGTTGAACATCAAAAATAATTTTTTTTATATTTGTGACCCAATTATCTATATAAATTTCTAAAATCTTGTTTTCTTGAATCAAAACTATGAATAAATATAATACAATCTTCTATTTTTTTTATTTGTGGACTAATTATTTTAAACCCATTTATAATATGACATGCACATTTATTATGAAATAATTTAAAATCTAAAATGGGATGCAAATTATTTTTCAAAATTTGAACTGTCGTTCTATTATTGCTAGCATTATCAAAACTAATTGAAAATTTCTTTTGGTTAATTTTATAAATTTGTAAAATATTTTTCAATCGCTTGAGCAATATGAGTATCAGTGTGTGGAAACTCAAGTTCTTGAAAACTAATAATTTGTTTTTGTAATATCCAGGTAGAATCAATCCAATATGCAGTAACACATATAAAACTACGGCCATTTCGAGATGTCCAAATATCAGATGTAAGTGAAATTTTTGAATTCAATTTTTTTAAAATTAATATTAATTATATTTTGTCTATATTCAAGAAGCGCTTTTATTGAGTCCTTACGACTAGTATTTCGAAAAAAAATTTTATATGCGGGATTTAAAATAATTTTTCACATAATATTCAAAATATAGACATTCTGCGAAGGTATATGGTTGCTCTGCTCCTACAATATATATAAAGCAAGTTCTCTTCTATTTCGTTCATAAGAATATTGGAATATATTAACTCCGTTAGAAGTAAATGCAAGTTGCGATTCTTTTATTTCTTTACATTCTTTTGCAAGATATTTCTACATATGTCGATTAAGATGGCCGTACCACCAGAACTATCACAAGAATAATGGACTTCACATACTATACAAACACCTCGCAAACCTTGTCCTTCAATTTCTTTGATATTGAAATATTTACACACATCACTTGTTCTTCGTTTAGACATTTTTTTAGGATTTGCATCTAAATTTTATTGTGCTTGCGAGCTGTCACCACCTTGTGTAGAGCCATCCGTTGCAGTTTCTGATTGATTGCTAATATAATATTCAGAAGTATAATCAGTGCAAGAAAAATTATTATGAGAAAATTCACCTGATATTATTATAACAAATAAATACAATTTTTTTTTTTTAAAAAATTAAATAAAAATATTTGAAAAAAAAATAGAAAATTAAACTGTAAACAAATAAATATTGTTTTAAAATTGAGATTTTGCATGATGAGATTGTAAAGAGATTTTGTAAAAATAAATTGTTGAAAAAGTGTAAAAAATTTGTAAAGTAAATTTGAGAGAAAGAACAATTTATATAGAAATTTTGAAAGAATAAAGAATGAGTGTATTATGTACGTAAAAGAGAATAAATGAAAAATTAGTTGTTGTGATAAATTTGATGATTTAAATAAAACAAAAAAAATTAAAAATAATTAAATAAAAATATTTGAAAAAAAAAATAGAATATTAAACTGTAAAAAAATAAATATTATTTTTAAATTGAGATTTTGTATGGTGAGATTGTAAAGAGATTTTGTAAAAATAAATTATTGAAAAAATTTTAAAAATTTGTAAAGTAAATTTGAGAAAAAGAAAAATTTATATAAAAAGTTTGAAAGAAGAAAGAATTAGTATATTGTGTGTGTAGAAGGGAATGAATGAAAAATCATTTGTTGTGATAAATTTGAAGATTTGTATAAGTATTTATAAATGTAAAAAAAAATTAAATTTTTTTAAAATATAAAAATAAATTTTTTTGACCAAAATGTCCTCTCTAACAGTAAAAAATTTGAATGTTAGTAAGGATATTTTAGTAATTTAAACCAAAAATATATTTTTAATTTTTTTATAATTTAAATAGAATTAACCGTTGCTGGATTTATCTATTTTTCAAGCCAAGGGCCCAAGGCCCAAGGGTCTGCCACCGTTGGGAAAGAGCTCACCCTTGAAAAAGATTGGGTTGAGCTCTTTCCCAATGCCAACCACTCTTGGACTTTGGAAAAATTTTATATAGACATGACAAGAGCCATACCTATAAGCTGTATTAGTCTACAATTACATTACTCTCGGGACCTCATTTCATTTGAGTCGTGCTGGCCCAGCTGGCACGGTCCATACGGGCCGTGCCGTGTCGGGCCACGGCTTGCTCTTTGGCCCAGCACGGTCCAAGCCCGCCACGGACCATGCCGGACTATGCTGATGGGCCCCAAAGAGGCGGCCCCAAAGAGGCGGCCCAATACGGCCCGACCAGGCCGGGCCCAGCACGAAACTACAGTAGCCGTGCCGGGCCACAGCACAGCCTGAAACCGTACCGGCCGCCTGGCCCGTTTTACGTCCCTATGCACTACTCCAGTGAAAGTCATATTTTATATCGTGTGATAATTTTGATTTATGTGTTATTGGATTTGAGTCTGACGAAAACGTCAAGTCTCAATAAGAGCATGACAAGAATGCTGTAGTCTAAACGGGAAGAGTTTAGTTATTTATTGGACGGAAAGAAAATTATACATAAAATTATAAGGCTCAGAATTTCTAATACTAATGATTGAATTTTAATATTTTGAAATGATGGTTTGAATTTCATAAGTTAATAGTGCTAGTGGTCGGATCGTTATAACATGTCTGAAATAGATGTTTAAGACATTTAGAATGATAATCAAAAAAGAGATTTTTTTTGATATGTAAGTTAAATGATAGGTTAACAACCGATATGTTTTGCATTAAAAAAAAAAAAATCATTAAGAATTAAAGCAAACCTTATTCCTGTTTTAAAATGATATTTATTGGACATGTTACCTGCAGATTAGGTTTAATTTTACTTATATTATACTGTACAATAGCCTTTTTTTTATTTGCTATATTGTATTAATTTTCTTTTTTAACGACAGCTTTTTTTTTTTTTTTTTTTTTTTTTTAAGTCTTGACCTATATGCAATAAATTTATGTAATTTTTTTAGATGAAAGCTAGTAGCTCTATTAAAATGCACCGTAATAGAGTACATATTTAGTCTATTTTAATCAAGAGAAAATATAGAAAACTAGTAAAAATAATAGCTAAAAGTAGCTTGATAGAAATTTTTAATGAATATATCTGAAATTATATATATATATATATATATATATATATATATATATATATATATATATATATATATATATATATATATATATATATATATATATATATATATATATATATATATATATATATTCTACTATTTAACAGAATAATTTTTCAATTTTTTTGCCCTACAAATAATTAGAATATATTTTTAAGAATGAAAAATTACAAGATATCAAATAAAATAAACTTAAAAAATAATATAAAGATAGGTTAAAAAACTGACAGTTGAATTTGTTTCTCGGAAGAAAACAGTACAGTATAAATAAATAAATAAATAAAAGTAAAACTATAGTGCGGTTTTGTAGTATGTAATTTTTTTTTTTTGAGAGAAAGGCAGCATGCTGCCGCTTCATTCAAGACGATTATGAATTTAGCAGTTGGGGCGCCGGTGGGCGGCCCGAAAAAAAAAAAAAAAAAAAAAAAAAAAAAAAAAAAAAAAAAAAAAAAAAAAAAAAAAAAAAAAAAAAAAAAAAAAACATGTCTCATTTAATAACGCTAGGAGCAGGAGAGACCCCAAACCGAGCGAGAAAACCTGACATCGGCGAGGATAGCGGGCAGGCTACGGCTCTTGTTGTCGAAGACCCGCCCGCCTGTTCCTTTCGAGCCAAATCGCCCACCAGGTGGCCGCGACGGTGATGAGCGTCCCTTTGCCCCAAGCCCCTCCCAAATGCGAGCCCGCAGCCCAGAGCAAAGCGGCGGTTGAGCAGCTCCGGATCCCAGCTTTATTAGGGAGCAGGGTCTCCAGCAGAGCGCTGGTAAAGGGGCAAGAGAGGAAGAGGTGGTCAGCATTTTCGGGTGGACCGAGGCAGATGGCACAGCAGGTAGGTCCGGCCCAGTTCCTTTGAAGGAGGATGTCTCTGGTCAGGACCCTTCCACGGAGCACGAGCCAGATGAAGATTTTGACTTTGAGCGGCAGCTTGATGCTCCAGAGTCGGTTGAACCGGTCGTCAGTTACCCCGCTGTTCTGCAGGAAGCGATAAAGTGATTTGACCGTGAAAAGCCCCGTGGCGGTCCAACGCCAAAGGAATTCGTCATTGTTGGCGGTTAGGGACAGGTGGGCTGTAGTCCTCTGCAAGTCCAGGATTGTGTCGTCGGTGCCTGTAGTCCCCCCTTGTACGCCCTCTAGAATCATGGCCCAGTTCCAACCGAACTGATCATAGCAATCCTTTACCCGAAGGTTTTTGTTGATAGCCAGGGCGAAGATACTCGGGAATTGGGTCGATAGGGATGAGTTCCCTACCCACTGGTCAGTCCAGAAGTTAGTCAGGGCGCCGTTCCCTACCGAGTGGGTCGAGCTGCATTTGAAGACTTCCCTCGTGCGTAGCACACTTCTCCACCAGTGCGAGTAGGGTTTGAAGGATGCTCCCTCACTTAGCGGTCTTCGGCGGGAGTAGTAGAGTTCCCTGACGAGCGTTACCCAAAGGGGTGCTTCCGTGGAGAAGAATCTCCACCACCATTTGGCTAGAAGAGCAAAGTTCATGCTGTCCAAACTCAAGATGCCTAACCCCCCGTCTTTCTTGGGTCTGCAGGCAGTTTTCCAGTTGACCAGGCACCTTCCCCCCGACGTGGCTCTCTGGCTGCTCCAGAAGAAGGCACGGCGTAACGAGTCGATTCTTTTGATGACCCAGGCAGGTGCTCGGAAGACCGAGAAGAAGTAAAGCGGAAGGTTAGATAGCACCGAGTTGACAAGAGCGAGCCTGCCCCCGTAGGAGAGCAGTTTAGCTTGCCATCCGACGATCCTCCGCTCTATCCTGGAGATTAAGGCTTGCCAATCTCGGTTGGGGGTGGCGCCCTTATTGAGCGGCAGGCCAAGGTACTTGATCGGAAGCGTTCCTAGTTTGCAATTCAGCAGCCTTGCAAGTCGCTCACCTTTATTGATAGTGTTGCCCAAATAAAGTGGCTACTCAGTATGCTGTGACATTTAATTTTGTGAATTTTAGTTGGTGAGCTGTGATATGAACATGATCTCAATTATTGTCCTTCATAATACTCGAACGTTTATCAATCAAACTAATATGGACAAACAACACTAAATCAATCCTCTCTCAGTTTTAACACAAATTAATATGATTTATCATATCTTTGGGTGAAGTCATAAGTTCTTTATTTATTTATTTATTTATTTATTTAAAGTTCCATAGGTACCTCAAGGAATGTAAGTTTTAGGGCATATTTGGTTGGGAAGAGAATCAAAATGGAAAGAAAAATAAAAGTTGACTGAAATCGAAAAAGGAAGGACAAAACCAACAATTTGAGTTGAAATCATATTCAAAAATAAATTCAAAAAAAAATTAATTAAAATTTGAATTTAAGTTTGAACTTATGTTTTGAATTTAAAATGTGAATTTATAATTCAAATTCAAGGTCAATGTCAGAATTTAAATTTTAAAAAACTAAAATTAAATTTTAAAATTTATATTATAAATTTAAATTTAAAATTATGATTTAATCTACTAAATTTATAAGATTTATATTAAAATTTTAAAAAAATTTAGTGAATTTTTTTTTCAATCACTGTGAAATTAAAGTTGACTTCTACCATTAAAATGAGAGTCACCTTTGAAAATTTTGAATTCTCTTTTAATAAAAATTAAAAGGTCAATCTCAGTTCAAATACTAGTTATAAGAATAACTTATTGTGTTTGATCTTTTTTATTTGTAAATGAGGCAAGAAAGACATGTTAACTTAGTAACAATAATGAATTGTAGATTTTTTTTTTTTTTTTTTTTATTTTTTTGCTCTAAATCATACTTAGTGGGTTGGGACCCTCAAAAAAAAAATTATATAGAAATATATAAAAAAATTTTAAAACAAGAAAAATCTTTCAGCTATAACAAGTTAGTATTTTCTTGGTTTGCGCTCCATTTCATAGCTAATCCAACCTAATTTTATGGTGGGTTAAATTTCACCTGGTTCGAGCATAACGAAAATTAAAGTAAAAACTACTATCGTTCCTAACATAAGTAACAAAAAATTTAATAGTTGATATTTGAGGTTCAAACGCGAAGTCTAATTATTTTATATTTTAAATTAAATTTATTTTAAAAAAATAAAATAAATAGTATACTATCTTTCTCCAACAAAAAAAAGAAAAGAAAGAAAACAAATGGTATATTGGGAAGAGAGAGCATGCTACCTTTCTATAAAAAAGGAAAATAAATAAAAACAAAAACAAAGGGTTTTTTTTGAAAATGACCCTATTAAAATTTAAATTTTTAAAAATGGCCCTGCAAAATTTAAATTTGCAAAACTGGCCCTCTTTCTGCCACGTCAGCACGCCACGTCAGCCGGGTCCGCCACGTCAGCGAGCCACAGTCGCGGATGCGCCCGGCGTGTTGTAGTGAAACACGCAGGCTCTAC
The DNA here is from genome assembly GCA_029204045.2 of Tillandsia leiboldiana. Lineage (NCBI taxonomy): Eukaryota > Viridiplantae > Streptophyta > Magnoliopsida > Poales > Bromeliaceae > Tillandsia > Tillandsia leiboldiana. The sequence continues at coordinate 49,710,865 of CM055061.1, forward strand.
CTGCGTGTTTAAAACACGCAGGCCTAGCCTGCGTGTTTAGAACACGCAGGCAGCCTGCGTGTTCTAAACACGCAGGCTCAGCCTGCGTGTTTCATTTGCCCTAAATCCCCGACCGACCCCTTCTTCCTCACTCACCTATTTCGATCTCTCTCTCTCTATCTATCTCTCTCTCTCTCTCTCTCTCTCTCTCTCTCTCTCTCGCTCTCGCTCCCGTGCAGCAGACGCCGCCGCCGCCGCAGCCGCCGGTCATCTTCGTCGTCTGAGGAGGAGAAAGAGGCGCACGAGAGCACTCTCATTCCCTCTCTTTCCCGTACATTTGAGTTAATCTTGCTAGGTAAGGTATAATTTTACATCTAATAGGTCCAAATTTTTTTTATTTATTAATAGTGTTTTCATTTGAGTTAATCTTGCTAGTTAAAATCTGTAACATTTAATTTCTCATATGCTAGTTAAGATCTGTAATATTCGTTGGATCATCATGTTATGTGTTAATTAATATAGGAGCCACATGTCCGAGCTAGAGAATGAGAATGTTCACATTAATATTTTCAACAACAAACTAAATGTAAAATACTACATAAACTATCAATTACATACCAACTAAATCTAAACCCGCAAAAATTAATTTTTTTTTTATAATATTTTAAAATATATTATATTAAATCTAAATTTTTAAAATATAAATTTAAATATAATATTAAATATTTATATATACATATAATGTAAAATTAATTCGAGTTCGGGTTCGTTGGATTCGAATCGGACATGATTAAAATTTATATTCGAATTTAAATTCGTTGGATTAACATTTTTCATACTTGTACTCGAATCCATAACTTAAGATGAACATGCATGATGATTATCGTGCTCATTAGGGATTTTTTTGAAATTGACCATATAAAAATTTATATTTGCAAAATTTATATTTGCAAAAATTATAATACAATGTTAGTATTGGAACTACCAGCTAAGATTAGTATTCGAAATATAATTTTACATATATATATACAATGTTATGTGTTAATTAACATAGGAACTACCAGCTGTAGATTGAAAAGTACTACAGAAGTTCCAGCGAACTGTATCCCCATGATCTCAGTTTGCTGTAACCATCATGGTACCGCAATGGATTGTTCTGTAATCTGTCAAAAATGAATAAGAATATATGCCAATAAGAACTGCCAGAAAGTATCTGTAGATTGAAAGTACTATGCGCTTTTGCACATAACTATCTAAAATAGCCACCAGATTTCCTGCACTTTTGCTCATCATAGTGATCTTAATTTGTCAGTATGTCTGGTGAATGTGTTCCGTTTTATATTCATTGGGACGGAAACTTAGTCGTGAACAATAATATACCACAATACATTGGTGGCTATAAAGAACTGATCGGAATTCGCCGCGACATCACATTTCGGGATTTTGAAGCAGAAATATACAAGGTCACTAATTATGATCGAGCGGAGTTCCATCTACGCATAACAGTTCGATGTCCAATGGGACCTAATGAATGGGAATTACTTGACATATCAAGTGATCATGGGATTGTAGGCGTGATGAGTTTTTTCCCATTTCATGGTTGCATCAAAGTATACGTAGAGAAGCAAGTGTTGACTACACGTCACCGTCCAACCTCTGTTTACCAAAGAGATTATGTCGATCTTGAACGAATTCGTACATCAAGGTATGAAAATTTAGAAATTTTCAATTTCAATCTTTGTCCTTTAGAAATGGATAATTTACATTTTATAAGTATTGCAGAGTGTCTGAAGTCCCATATGTGCCAGTGAGTACATCATTACCATATATTACTGTGGATCCATCTTTATTCGGTGGAGTTGATGAGCGGTAAGTGATTATATGATTTAATTACATATATTATCTTAATAGATTCAAATAGTTAATCATAAATACCTTTGCAGATCAACTATACATCATAATCTATATGAGGGTCCATCATCTAGCAATCGACACGTCACTGATCTAGAGTTGAGAAATATAAATGAAAATGAGGAAGTAATAGAAAGTGAAAATGAGCAAATAAATAGCAGTGACGATGAGCATGTAAGTAAAACTGATATGGACTCAACAGATGATGATAGTGATGGTATCCCACAATCTATTGATGTTGGACATGATGGCGGTTTGAATTCTCTCGCATGCGCCATTCAAGATGAAGGGATTGAATGGATTGAAAATTCATTTGCAAACAACGATGATGTCGAGGATCCGGTAGAATTTGAAGAATTTGAAGATCACCGACAGCGTTTTTTACTGGGCAATGAAGTAATTCACCAAACCGTTGTTGATCAAAACATTTATCAAGGTCCTCCGAGTGATGATCAATGGAAAGATCGGGTATATTCTGACAAGACGTCCTTGGTGAATGCTTTGGATCGATGGCACATTCTACATAATGTGCAACTGAGAGTTGTTAAATCAAACACAACTAGATATACTGTGAGATGTTTGGTCAATTCATGCCCATGGAGATTACATGCCTCTCGACCTAAAGGTTCAACACATTTTAAAGTAAAGACTTATGCGGGACCACATACATGCATGATTCCTATTTTGAATACAATGCATAGGAATTGTACATCTTCGTTTATATGTGAACATATACTACCCACAGTGAAGGCAAGGCTTGCTATGAGCCCTACAGAAGTTCAAACCAGAGTTCAGAGTGATTTTCACGTCACCATTTCATATAGCAAGGCTTGGCGGGCACGGAATAAAGCCTTGCAAATTATATACGGTAGTTGGGAGCAATCATATTGTGACCTTCCTCGATATTTCTCAATGTTAGAAACAACAAATCCCGAAACTATTACCAAGATTGAAACTATAAGAGTGACGAGTAATTCAAGAATGTTTGCACGCGCCTTCTGGGCTTTTGGACCCTCGATTCTTGGTTGGTCGTTTTGCCGGCCAATACTTAGTATCGATGCCACGCACTTGTATGGAAAATATGGAGGCCATGCATTAATTGCCACAGGTGTTGATGGCAATGGTGGTTTGTACCCACTAGCATTCGCAATATGCGAGGGGGAGAATAGCCCGAGTTGGGAGTGGTTTTTAAATTGAGCATTAGCAAATGCTTGCATGAGGGGGAAAGCGGTGTGTTGCTGTTTTGCCACATTACTTCAGGTACATTCCTTTACTAGTAATTTCATTCATGAAATTCATTTATTATTTCTAAGTAGCTTAATATGTAGATTTGGGCATGGGATCATCTGCACATTGGACGACCTGAGATAGTCGGACTGCAGTTTGATCTTATTGATCTGCCACTAGGTTGCAGGTATGTATTAAATTTTAAGGTTTCTGTGTTTTATATTATCATTACTAATATATTATATGTGAAACAGGTGGAATAATAGGTTAGCTTTTCGAGACAATGTCAGGACGGCCGACATTGAGTTTTATCGCGATCAGCTTGATTGCCAGTTGGAGTCTCAGGTACATGAGTTAATTATCATAAATTTTTATTCACATAAATTTTTTTTTATACAAGTTACTAATCATTTACTTTTCACAATAGATTATATGGAGACCATATACAGATGATATACTAGGGTCACTTCCACCTTTTTGTCTACTGGGGTCTCCGGTATGGCGATCACGGACGACCCTAGTATGCTTTCATATTATTGAGCTACATCTTCCGGATCGGGTACTTCGTCATTTTGGATTTCGACAGCATATACCCGACGCAGTACATGCTCTACCTCGCATCACTTCACAAGGTAGACCGGATGAGAACTGGGCGGCATTTCATGCCATACATATTCAGGATTGGGACAATCGACTGCAGCATATAGTAGAGGTGGACCCCCATGTAGATCCCGATTATATACGCGGCGCTTCTATCTACATGCAGTGGTATTGGAGTATCACCAGGCGGTGGATATCTACTCCAGCACAGCGTCCCCCCCTTGCATATGAGCCCTATGGACATCGCGAGAGATTTTTGGTATGATATACTAATTAATTTCATTTACTAATTAATTTCATTTTCAATATATAATTATTGTGATACTGTTTTCATTTCAGGTCGATCTCCTTCAACAAACAGAATATACGATCAGAAGTGTACTACCCCAGCTTTCACATATTGGAGCACCTTTCGACATTCTGACAGGTGGTGCTGCTAAGGTGGAGGAAGGTTTACTGACTTTACAGACATTACCATATACTACACCACGCCCAGCGGATCATGGTGGAGCATCGACGTCGGGGCATGCACCATCACCTAGTTCATCGGGGACACAGCCAGCATACCATGGTGGAGCATCGACGTCGGGGCATGAACTATCAGATATTACGCCACCATCGGGGTACGTACCACTTGGTCGTCGTCAACGAGGAACTGATCTTTTTTATTTTAGGCGAGCACGGCAACGACAGTCCTCCCAGACTGATCAGCCATCATCTTCAGGTCCTTCACAGCCAGAGGGCACGGCTATTTTACAGTTGGACCAATTGGACCGTATAGAGCCTTTTGATTAGTTTATATTGTTATATATTGTTACATTTCTATTATTTTGTTGTGATGAGCTGTGTTGTTGTGTTGTTGTGTTGTGCGATGTGATGTGATATGATGTGTTGTTGTGATGCTGTGTTGTGCGATGTTCTACGATGTGATGTGATGTGATGTGATGTGATGTGATGTGATGTGATGTGATATGATGTGATGTGATGTGATGTGATGTGATGTGATGTGATGTGATGAAACGTGTTGTGATGTGATGTGAAGTGCTATTGTGTTGTTGTGATGTTGTGTTGTGTTGTTGTGATGTTGTGCGATGTTCTGCGATGTGATGTAATGTGTTGTGATTGGATTGTGCTTTGTTATGCTTTATTGTATTGTTGTGTTGTTGTGTTGTGTTCGTAATCATGTATTTTGCTTTTTCTTTGAAATGTTGAAACTTACTGTAATAATTGTTCAATGTAATATTTATAATTCATCTTATTCATTCCTTTCTTTTTTTAAAAAAAATGCTCACTATGTATATGCTTTGCATTTATTATTTGTTTAAAGCTTTGGTGATTGTGAAGAGATTGTTACTTAATTTTCTGATGAGCTCTTGAATGATTGTCCACCTTTTAGCATAATTACTGTTCTTGTTTTCAAAATTGTTGCTTGTAAATTTTCAAGATCCTGATGAAATAGAATATTAGACACTGCATTTGATCTTCGTTTTGCACTAGTTAAACACAAAGATTCATTGTTAGCTTTTAAAAGAAAAAAATCCACCAGTACAGGTTCTACATCGAGCATTGACTCCCCAGGTATTTACAGAAAAAAATAAAAATTCTTGTATCATGTGTATTTTATATTTACAGTGTGGTTCGGGTGGTTTCAGACTGTGGCGGAAGCTCCCGGGGCGAAAAGTGAGTTCGCGGCGCAAGAATTGAGCACCCTGGTTGTGGAGTGAAGAACACGCAGGGTCAACCTGCGTGTTTAGAACACGCAGGTAGAACCTGCGTGTTCTAAACACGCAGGTTGGGCCTGCGTGTTTAGAACACGCAGGCCCAGACTGCGTGTTTAGAACACGCAGGCCCAGACTGCATGTTTAGAACCTGCGTGTTCTAAACACGCAGGCTCAACCTGCGTGTTCTAAACACGCAGGTTGACCCTGCGTGTTTAGAACACGCAGGTAGAGCCTGCGTGTTTCACTAAAACATGCCGCGCGCGCCCGCGGCTGTGGCTCGCTGACGTGGCTGACGTGGCGTGCTGACGTGGCAAGAAGAGGGCCATTTTTGCAAATTTAAATTTTGCAGGGCCATTTTTAAAAATTTAAATTTTGATAGGGTCATTTTCAAAAAAAGCCCAAAAACAAATGGTACCTTCGGGAGGAGGGGAATTTTTAAATTTTGTACCACATTTCTCATCAAATTTAAGAAGGAAACAAATTGCAGAAAATAATAATATCAAGTCATTATCTTAGGCATTGTTTGGAAACAGAATTAATAGGTATAATTAGAATTAATACGGCTAATCCCCCCAAACATGCACCGAATTAGATTAAAAATTTAATCCCGGTCAAACCGGGTAATTCCCGTTTTTAGGTGAATAGCCCGTTAAATTAATTCCCCCAAAGTAAGGGAATTGGGTTATACCTGTGGCAAGGGCAAATAAAATTTTGAATCCATCTTTCCCCAGATGCCTCGTTAATGCAGCCTCCATTTACTGCTTCACCCCCAAACCGCCTACCCTCGCCCCGTTGGTGTGAGAAGCCCTCATCTTCTACCATCAAACCCTCTTTACTCCTCTCCTCTCTTTAAGCTACCTGATCCTCTACTACCAGCTCTCTTCTCCCAAATGCCTTGTTACTCCCGCGTCCATTTACTGCTTCACCACCTCCCGCCTACCCTCGCCCCGTTGGTGTGAGAAGCCCTCGTCTTCTACCACCAAACCCTCTTTACTCCTCTCCTCTCTTTAATCTACCTGATCCTGAACTACAAGATCTCTTCTCCCAAATGCCTCGTTACTCCCGCGTCCATTTACAGCTTAACCCCATCCCGCCTACCCTCGCCCCGTTGGTGTGAGAAGCCATCGTCTTCATCGCACAAACCCTCTTTACTCGTGGTCAACATTTATTGATGTGTCTTGATCTCAAGCATTTCCTCTTGTCACCGAAGATTGCGAAGATCCTGGTGATTTCTGCACACCATCCAGCTGGTGGATCTTTTGTGCTGATAGAGGAGTTGCTTCGAGTTGTCATCTCGCATCAAAATGTACTTCTTCTTCTAACCTAACTCGAGAGGGATTTCAACCTACTCTTTGCAGACACCAAGTTTAATGCTCTGGTTCTCCACGAAGCTGCCTCTCTCAACCATCAGTACAAGGCAGATGTTGGTTCTCTGCAAAGATTTGGCATTAATAGTACTCGATCTATCTCGGCACTAATTTATTCTCTGCGATCTTGTATTTCTTTCGACTTGTCAACTCGCCACATATTTTAATTGGCTTATCCCCTACTATCTAACAGAGGTAATGCTTCTTACTTTTCTATAAAGTGTACTCTGTGTGATACTTCCAAACATTTATCTGCATATATTTGGAGGAGAATATCGCAGATCAGTATAGTGCATACTGTCCGTGCACTATTTGAAGTTTCAAAGGTGAGCCTTTCTATTATAAGCTATGTTTAGGTTGTTGCCAGCAGAGAAGTTGAACAAATTGGTTGCATCTGTTTAGTTGTTGGTTGGCTTGAATCAATATATTTAGGCGATGATGCATGGATAAGAGTGTAAAATTTCAAGGTTGGGAGGCAATCTTTACTTAATTTTGCAGCCACCTTGAATTCTATTGCATCTTTTATCCCTGAGCCTTGCATGTGTATACTACTCGGATGCCTTTAAAGAGACAAATTAGGCGATGATGCATGGATAAGAGTGTAAGATTTCAAGGTTGGGAGGCAAACTTTACTTAAATTTGCAGCCACCTTGAATTCTATTGCATCTTTTATCCCTGAGCCTTGCATGTGTATACTACTCGGATGCCTTTAAAGAGACAAATTAGGCGATGATGCATGGATAAGAGTGTAAAATTTTAAGGTTGGGAGGCAAACTTTACTTTAATTTGCAGCCACCTTGAATCCTATTGAACCTTTTATCCCTGAGCCAACTTCAATAACTATAAACTATACTTGCAACATTCCCGCCTAATAATATCTGACTGGTATATGTTGTATCCTTCAGATGGCCCATCAAAGCAAATCAGCCACTCGGTTTGTTAGAAAATATCATAATGTCATTGATATCACATCAACTGATAGCCAAAGTATGGAAAGCAATGGTCAAGAATCCACCAAAAACAGAGTACGATCCGGAAACTGGACAGAGGTAATGGATTCGGCAATGCTTAACTTGATGACGGAGGAACATGTGCTTGGAAATTTCGTTAATGGAAGTTTCACTCCGCTTGCTTGGAATAGAATAGTTCACGACTTCAATGGACGTACAAAATTGAAGTTCCTCAAATCCCATCTTCAAAATCGATTGAAGGTGTTTAAGCGACAATTTGTAATGTACCAAACTTTGGCTAACAAGAGTGGTTGGGGGTGGGATTATGATCGTAACATTCCAACCGCCGGTGATTCGAGTGATTGGGAAGCTGTGATAGCGGTATGTAATTTTATTCGCCTTTGACTTTTTTAATATACTAGTATGTCAGTCAAAGACCTAATCAATAAGGTTTCTTTGCAGGAAAATCATTCATATGCACGGTGTAGGGACAAACCGTTTCCTGCTTACAAAGATATTGAATTCCTCTCTGGAAAGACCACTGCCACGGGTAGACATGGTTTCACAACAGGGATGCAAGGTGAGGATGTGCGCAGCACATCCTCCTCTTCGCCTACTACAACCGCTAAATTAGAACAAATCAAGCAAACCTTGGCTGGCCCCTTCGGCGTCGGGCAATCTTCTGTTGCTCCATATGTGCCCGTGCCTATGTCGCCATTGAATGATCAAGTCAATGACGCAACTTCTTGTTCCCCTAATCCAACACCAACGAAGAGGGGAAATCCAAATGCTAGCAATGCTTCAGGCCATACTTCATCTGCCAAGAGACGTCGATCATCACCTCCCTCACGCAAAACAACTCCGACTTCAAACCGCAAGGGACGAATTGAGTCAAATGCTGATGCAATCCAAGAGCTGGTGGAACTAGGGAAAAAAAGATTGAACATTGCGGAGAAGATGTTGCAGCGTGAGCTCGACGCGCGTCCAAAGGTTCACTCCATGGAGGAGTGTATGGTAAAATTATATGAACTTCCAAATTTGTCTCTCGAAGCAATCCTATCCGCATGCGAAGCTTTGAAGGACGAGCGCAACAGATCGATCTTTATGACTTTGAGTGGTGATATTCTATACATGTGGATTGACCGACAAATGGTGCCGCAAAGGATGTCCAGTGTACTAAGGCCCGATGCACCCTCCTTCCCTCCTAACTAATTAAGTCCATTTCTGCTCTACAATCAGGTTTTGTTGGTGTTGCGTTCAAACTATATCCTTTTTTGGCTTTTCCGTATGGTTAGCAACGCCTTACTATATATGCTGTCATATGTTTTGTGTTGTACTTGAACTACTTTACCGTTGGCTTTTTGCAAACATACATGTCTTGCAAATTCAGCCAATTGCATCTTCATATCTTCATCATATATTAATGCTTGTTACATTAGTCTTGTTTTAAAAAAGAACCTATCTGCTGCTTGGTTTAACCCTTTATGTAATTTGTCTTGTTTGGAAACAATACTAATGCTAGTTGCATTAGTCATGTTTTTAAACAAAAACTATGTGCTGCTTGGTTTATGTAATTACTATTCTGAAATGCTTAAATATTCCATTCTCATATTGGGTTGTGTTGGTGGGGTTCTCATATTGGGGGCGGTTTTTGTATGTGCTGGATCAAACTCCTACGCACAGATTTGTGGTCTTGAAAAATCAGATTGAAACTGGTGTGTGATCTTGATTGTTGTGTTAATAGTTTCAACATCCCCCTACGCAATATTGTTTATCACTTTGTATCTTCTTGCTTCTATTAGCTATAATTGGATGCAGTTTTCTATTCTCCAAGAATTTGTGGCAGCATATACAATTACTATTCTGAAAGGTGAGCCTATTTTTTCCTCTCTTAACTCAAAGGGAAATGTGGTGGCTGGTTGTGAATTGGGTGTTACTTATCTCTTCTGCAGTATAGGCTATGATGCTTAAAAGGGTATATTTAAGTTAATGGTAGGGAGGCAACGGATACACTACTGCAGCCACCATTATCTTCTTTCTCTGAATTGATGCAGCATGTACAATTGATATGAACTTTTTTCTTCTTTCTCTGCCTGGATGCAGCATGTACACTTGCTATGAATTTTTTTCTTCTTTCACTGGCTGGATACAGCATGTACACTTACTATTAATTTTTTCCTTCTTTCTCTGCCTGGATGCAGCATGTACACTTGCTATGAACTTTTTCCATTTTTCTCTGTATTGATGCAGCATGTACACTTGCTCTGAATTTTTTTCTTCTTTTTCTGGCTGGATACAGCATGTACACTTGCTATGAATTATTTTCTTCTTTCTCTGGCTGGATGCAGCATGTACACTTGCTATGAACTTTTTTCTTCTTTCTCAGAATTGATGCAGCATGTACAATTGCTATGAATTTTTTTCTTCTTTCGATGGTTGGATGCAGCATGTACACTTGCTATGAACTTTTTCCATCTTTCTATGTATTGATGCAGCATGTACACTTGGTATGAATTTTTTTCTTCTTTTTCTGGCTGGATACAACATGTACACTTGCTATGAATTATTTTCTTCTTTCTCTGGCTGGATGCAGCATGTACACTTGCTATGAACTTTTTTCTTCTTTCTCAGAATTGATGCAGCATGTACAATTGCTATGAATTTTTTTCTTCTTTCGATGGTTGGATGCAGCATGTACACTTGCTATGAACTTTTTCCATCTTGCTCTTAATTCATGCAGCATGTACACTTGCTCTGAATTGATGCAGCATGTACGCTAACTACAATGCTATGATGCAGTTTGCGCCTTGTCCAGGATAGGCTATGATGCTTAAAAGGGTTGAAAATGTTAATGGTAGGGAGGCAGCGGATCAACCACAGCAGCCACCATTTCATGATTAACTCTTTTAATCCTGAGCCAACATATGCCCTCCACCATTTCTTCTCTTTATCATGTATTTAAAAATTGGTAGTGTGGCTGCATCCAGCTAGAGAAAGAAGAAAAAAATTCATAGCAAGTGTACATGCTGCATCAATTCTGAGAAAGAAGAAAAAAGTTCATAGCAAGTATAGATGCTGCTATGAAATTTTTTTAACTCCATCCAAGATCTTGCAAGAATCTGGCAGTATATCCTACATTTTGCCTTTGCTCGATGGACCCTCTATTGCATATTGGCTATGATGCTTACTACAATGCTATGATGCAATTTGTGCCTTGTCTAGGATAGGCTATGATGCTTAAAAGGGTTGAAAATGTTAATGGTAGGGAGGCAGTGGGTCAACCATAGCAGCCACCATTTCAGCATTAACTCTTTTAATCCTGAGCCAACATATGCCCTCCACCATTTCTTCTCTTTATCATGTATTTAAAAATGCTACGAGTTAGCTCTGATGTGTTTGAATTGCATTCATTATAAATGCTTTCTGCTGGCAACATTTCCTAGTTTCTTAACTTGATCCAATTACTTCTCTTTTCCTACTTGAAATGACCTTATCTGTTAATCAAATTTGATATATTTATTGTATATGCAGTGATGAGTGGTTTAATCTATCAGCGTGTATTTTCATCTCCAACCGTGGCCAACCTTATGACCTTTCTAGATGAGGAGGAAGATTATTGGGAAGAAGTGCAAACAATTCTGATCGACGATGCCTCCTTAGCATTTCAAAGTACTTTGAATAAGAGACCTTGTCGTACTAGACCATATAGCGGGCACCAAATTATTATGGATATATTGAGTGGTCATCCAGACCGAGGGTATCAACATTTTCGAATGTCAAACACTACTTTCATAAGACTTAGAGATGAATTGGTCGGGAGAGGGTTGATACAGGGCACTCGAAATCTTACGGTTGATGAACAACTTGGTATATTTTTATTTGGGGTGGGACATGGGGTAACAAATCGAGTGTTAGCTGAAACATTTCAACACTCGGGGGAGACTATAAGTAGGTATTTCAATAATGTGCTACGTGGTGTGGTCGAGCTTAGGCATGACTATATACAGATGCCGAGTAGTAACACTGGAATGCACCCAAAAATTAGAGATAACCCTTTATTCCATCCTTTCAAAGTGAGTCATCAACCCATTATTTCGGAATATTTACAAAATGATCATTATTTCTAACTTTTATTCTTAATATTTTTACAAATTGTAGAATTCAATTGGCGCTTTAGATGGGACGCATATACCAGTGGTGGTGAGGAAGAGCAAGCAACCCCGCTATCGTTGTCGAAAAGGCTTCACCTCCCAAAATATGATGGCTGTATGTTCATTCGATCATCAATTTTTATTTGTATGCACTGGATGGGAGGGTTCTGCATCTGATATGAGAGTGTTACGTTGGTGTTGCGAGAGCGGTGGCTTAATGGTTCCAGAAGGTACATGTAATTCTAAAATGTTTGATTTTATATTTTACTTAATTTCAATAACTATAACTTGTTATTGTATAGGAAAATATTATTTGGTGGATTCGGGTTATGCCAATACGGATCGTTTCCTCGCACCCTATAGAGGAGAACGATACCACTTGAGCCAATTTGACGGCAATGCAAGGGCGCGCACACATCGAGGACCGCGAGATATGTACAATCATAGACATGCTCAACTTCGCAATGCTGTTGAGAAGTCCTTCGGCATTTTAAAGAAGCGATTCAAAGTGCTCCGCCAAGCAACTCCCTTTCCCTACAAGGTGCAATGTCGCATAGCTCTAGCTTGTTGTATCATCCACAACTTTATAAAGAGGCACCAAGGAAGCGATATATATTTCAACATGCAACTGGAGACTAATCCCCTGGAGGAGCAAGAAGAGGATCACACTCCTCTCGTTGGCGCTGATGAGTCGTGACGCGGCGACAATCTTCGCGCAAGAATCACGGAGCAATTATCGAGCAATATGTAGTTTTATCCTTATTTTCTTTGTAATGCTAAAACTTGGAATGCCTGCTTGGTTGAAACATTGATGGCTGCTTGATTATGTAGTATGAATTTTATGACTTTCTTTGTAATGTCCGGTGTTAGAATATTGTAGATTAATGTGTTGTATTAGTGTTTCCCTAATCAGAGGTTGTATGTAATCTTGAATGTTGCAACTACACACTCTTTATGTGATATGGATATATTACTAAGTTGTTTTACATGTGTATTGATGTTGAATTGGCAATGTTTGTCTATGTGAATCATCTGTTTAGTTGAGTTAGATGTAATATTAATTTTACATGTTATGCAAATTTCATTAATTTTCAAAGTGTAAAAGGTACATGTAAAAGGTACATGATTTTTCAAAGTGTACCGGTACACAAGCACCAGCACACCCCTATTAAAATTTAAAATTTAAAATTAAAATTTAAAATTTAAAATTAAAATTTAAAATTTAAAATATAAAATTTAAAATTTACAATTTAAAATTTAAAATATAAAATTTCTAATTTAAAATTTAAAATATAAAATTTAAAATATAAAATATAAAATATAAAATATAAAATATAAAATATAAAATATAAAATTTAAAATATAAAATATAAAATATAAAATTTAAAATTTAAAATTTAAAATATAAAATATAAAATATAAAATTTAAAATTTAGAATATAAATGTAGAAACTCGAAATATTTTATTTTAATAAATAGATTAAAAGTAGAATTATAGTCGTTTTCGAATTCAAAAGACCCTAGTTGATTTATTTAGCCAATTGCCAGTGGGCGAGTTGCACGATTTACGAGATAAAAAGGCTATTTTTCAATCCGGACATGATTTTGGAAATCTGAGTTGACCGTTGCGATCGTCTCGCCGAACTGAGCGAGATTTATATTCAGCACTTTTCGATCTGACGGTCGGATCTTCCAGAATTCAGTAAAGAAGTGGACGAAGCTCGCGACCAATGTAACAGTGCCCTCTGCGCACAGTATCACTTAAGTTGGCACTGTAGATGAACAGTAATCTTAATTTTCGGGACTCCGACGAATGTAACGTTAACTAATTTACTGTTCGGATTCCGAACAAAGTGATCCAGGTAGTCATTTTGAACGGTTTCGTCGTTCTGGACGCAATGGCGCTGACGGAATTTCCGTTTGACGGCCCTAGAGCCTCGAAAAGCGCGATAACTGTGTTTCGGTACAGTATAAGATGGAATTTAAAAATTATGGAGCTAAATTTTAGCGAACCAAAATCACTACCTGATAGGTTTCGTCGAGCCGGACGTCGTAGCGAAGTCCATTTTTCGTTTCGACGACCAGAACGCCTCGAAAAGCGTGAAATAAGCGAAAAATGTGGTATTTGCACAATAAACCCTAGTATTTCATGTCTCGTTTTGCGTGCCACCTCCGTGGTGAGGGTCTAAGATGCAAGATGAACATGCTGTAAAGGACCCAGCTCTAAATGTCATAAGTTAAGGGGTTAAAATGCAATTGTGCTAAATGCACTATTTAAACACCAACTATGCTAGGGTTTTCCTTTTAACCCTAGACCCGTAGCCCTGACCTAGCCGCACCCTCCACCTTCTTCCACTCTCTCTGCCGCACCTCACGGAGCCCCGCACCGGCCGCCGCCTCCCCGTCGCCGGAGAAGAGAAGATCAAGAACATCTCTTGATCTCGGGTTCTTGTTGAGGAAGGTGATCGAGAGGGTGCTAGTCCATCCAGTCCCTGTCTGAGGACTCCCTCGTGGGGCCGCAACCGGGCCAAGGGTCCCTCGGAACCGGCCGCCGCCGTGCGCCGCCGCGGCCACCACCTCCTCCTCTAAGCTTTCCGACGAGGTAAGTTATTGATAGGATTTTGTTTAAATGGATTTTGGACTTGTGTATGGTATCCCTGACATCGAGGAGACTTCCCCTGTGTAGTCCGGATCGTCGCCGTGCCTCCGTTTGCCGGCGGGGGTGCTGTGTCACCGGAATATTGCGGTTAAAGCCGATCTTGATCTCGGGACCCATCGGACCGTTGTACTCAAGATCAGAACCGTTGATCTTGCTCCTCTGGGCGACTGCAAGCTTTCCCTAAAGTTTGGGGTTGATCGGACAGGGATCAGCGCCGCATGACAAAGCCCTAGATCCGAACTATTTGAGACTTCGCCGGAATTCCTCCGTCCGGCGCCGCCGTGCACCCATGCTGCCGGCCATCACGTAAGCAAGCATCAGGACACCGAGAGGAACATTTTGGTCCATCTTGCGCCGGCCCAGGCCTCGCCGGCCGGAATCCGCCATTAGAGGTGACCATCTTCACCGAGCTTTGATGATTTCGATCTCCGGCGATCGCCGGAGCTCCGTCAAATGGGATAGCGGCCCAGGTATGTTCCATTAGTCTCTGTGAAGCCTCTCATGCACTTGCATGTAAATCCTAACGTGGGATTTGTGCGCACCGGAGTTGCACCACTTATTGCACCCGAGCTTGCAACTTCGGCCACCGCGCGTCGCCGGCGCTTTCCGCCGCCGGGATTTGACCCAGGTATGCTCTAATAGTTCCTATTAAACTTCCCATATAGGTGAATGTGGACCATGAGTGGTAGAAGTAAAGTTTCCATTGTTTGCACCCAAGGTTGCCCGAGCTTGCACCTTCGGCCGCCGCCGCCTCCGGTTGCCGGGGAACCACCCAGGTAATCCCTAAACCTTGTGCTCTAGCTTTCCTTCCATCTTAATAGCCCCAGGATTTGCCTTCTTGCTGAACATGGGCTCGGGCAAGAGTTAGTTGTTTGTATATAAATGATGCCCATTAGATGCTCGATGAAATGTCCCAATGATTCTAAGTTCAGATTCTGGCCATGATCAAAATATGAAAGTTGTTACACACACTCCCCTGAGCTTGATGCTCACTTCAGATCCAATCTTGGCTGTGTGGATTGGTGTGTGGAGCAATGTTGTCCACTAGAGAGCGAGGGACTTGGATCTGGTTGATCCATCAGTTTTGGACTGAAAATAGGGTGAGCCCTGGTGTCCTGGCACTGTCCAGAGACACTTTGATATATAACATTTTGGTTGTTGTTGAATGGATTTAAAGTTGTATTAAAAACTAAGCTTATGCGAATAGTTGCCCGTAGTAGCATTTGGGGCTGTTTGCGAAGCCGCGAGAGTGTGTCCCTGGCTAATTTGGGGTCACTGGACGCGATGCTCGTGTTAGAAATGGGTTTTGATAAGCCGGAGAAACAAAAATGCATTTAGGCTGGGTTAGAGGAGTATATTATGGCCCGAAGTTTTCCTCGGGTTCCGTGCTGCCGCAAATTGGTGAGCACGGTGTTCATCAAGTTAAATGTCACCTGCTGGAAGTGACGGTTCGTAAAAATGATTTTCCAGTTAAGAGAACGAGCGAAAACGGCTCTCAAAAAGCTATAAAAGTGCGATTTTTGGAAACCCTAGGGGTCAAAATGCAATTGTAGCAATGCGTGCTGTCTAGGGCAGTGTGTACATGATTCCTAAGCTTTTCGTTAGGAATCCAACGGCTCCTGTTGAGCGAAAATTGGTTATCGGTCCGAGAACCGGCAAAATCGTCGGTTTAACGGCTTTCGGCGCGAGTTTCGCGTACTTCGTTGTAAAAGAACAGTTTATGGATGTCCCTGATTAGTATTCATGATCCAGGTCCTTGCAGTCTGACTCCGGCCCATGAGCCTTCTGTTGGAGTCGTTGGATCGGCCTACATTCAGGTGGGTTATCTTCGGTCCGGGCTAGCTTTTTGGCCCTCTGGTTGCTTTAGTCCAGTCGGACCCCTGTTCTTGATTATCCTACTGATTATACGACCGGTCTTGTCATATCATGATTTCCTTGTTTGACATCGACTCGATTAGACTTATACATGTGATTGTTGTTCACGATCAGCCGATTATTATCTACATGATCCCTGATTATTCCTGACTGATCCTGATTGATTGAGATATAGATTTGCACGATTAGAGGATACATGTTGATTCCTGTTATTGAGATAATTCTTGATATACGTCGATATGCATAATTGACTGATCCTGAATGATAGAGACTACTCGATATGCATGATTGATTGATCCTGATTGATGGATATATAGATTTGCATGATTAGTTGATACCTACTGTTTCCTGTCACTGAGATGTTATTTGATATATTGTTCATATGCACGATTGATTAATTCCGATTGATAGAGATAGACAGATGATTCCCTGTTGGGATCTCGGCATGTTGCCGACTACTCGGTCACTAGACCGTGAGATTGATCAGTACGACTTGCCACGCATCGCTGTACTTCACGAACATTGCCGGGGTCGCTCCCCGTGGCTATTGTTCTTTACCGGTAAAGTGGTCTGGAGGAAGGACCCGTGAGCCCCAGATAGCACATATGGGTGCGGGGTTATGTCAGTGGGATAGGTGCAGAGAGTGGTATGAGCCTGAGGTCCCCGTGACCAATAAGGGCATTGGTTGGGTGCTTGATATTCTTGTGATTGATGCATAGATTATATACTCCCATGTTCTAGCATGCTACTCTATTATATTTGATTGATTCTGGTATTTTTCGTACCTGTATATGCACAGTAGGATGATCATGATAAATTCTTTTATTATCTCTTGTGGATTTCGTTTACAGGATTTTCAGATTGGTCAGTTATAGTTTGATTAGCATCATTTGTAGTACTCATTATGTACAGTCACTTGATTATGCTTCATGCCAGTTTGTTTCACATACCAGCTTGTATTTGATGCCTGCCTATACAGTTACTCAGCATTCTTATTTCAGTACCTGTTATTACATGATTATTCAGATTCAGCTTTACCCCTTGATCTATTACTATCCGCAGATTATTGTACCCAGTAGGTACGATTAGCTATTTCTCGGCTCGTCGTGCCCACTGGGATACACTCCGGTGTATCTCACACCCCCTGGGTGACTGTTTTTCAGGTCCGTTGGGTGGTGAGATATCGGGACACGTTGGTGAGACGATTGCGATAGTATCGACCCCTTTGTAGTCAGTATATTTCATTTTTCAGCATTTCAGTTTAATTATTATAAATTGACTAGTCTTGCATGCGTAGTTTAGACTACTCTGATATTGACTGATTGCGATTAGCCGTGCATGTATAGGAAAGGATCTGTCCAGTTGGGCAGGGAATTTACTATACATGTGGCGGTCTGTTACGCCTGGTTTGCGAACTCTGATTTATAAAAAAAAAAAATTAGCCTGCTTTTCAAAACTCGGGGCGTGACAATAAAATATAAAATATAAAATATAAAATATAAAATATAAAATATAAAATATAAAATTTAAAATTTAAAATTTAAAATTTAAAATTTAAAATATAAAATTTAAAATTTAAAATATAAAATTTAAAATTTAAAATTTAAAATTTAAAATTTAAAATATAAAATATAAAATTTAAAATTTAGAATATAAAATTTAAAATATAAAATTTAAAATTTAAAATATAAAATATAAAATATAAAATTTAAAATATAAAATATAAAATATAAAATATAAAATATAAAATTTAAAATTTAAAATTTAAAATTTAAAATATAAAATATAAAATTTAAAATTTAAAATTTAATATTTAAAATTTAAAATTTAAAATTTATAATATAAAATTTAAAATATAAAATTTTAAAATTTAAATTTTAAATTTTAAATTTTAAATTTTAAATTTTAAATTTTAAATTTTATATTTTAAATTTTAAATTTTAAATTTTAAATATTAAATTTTTTATTTTAAATTTTATATTTTAAATTTTAAATTTTAAATTTTAAATTTTATATTTTATATTTTATATTTTATATTTTATATTTTATATTTTATATTTTATATTTTATATTTTATATTTTAAAAACTTAAAATTCAAAAAATATAGTTTTTACCTATGTTGTACATCATTGTATATTGATTATACAATAATGTAAATGCATTCATCTATAAGGGCAAAGTTGGTATTTTGGATTACAAAATTCTACTTTTTCTATTATTCTTTTCCAATTTGAAAAAATTTACCAAACAATATTTGTTTTATTCAATAGAATAGGATGGAATATTGCCAAACACAAAATTCATTTTATACCTTTCTATTCTAGAATATAATAGAATTATGGGAATAAAAAAATTAATTCTCCTCAAAATTATTCTATTTCCAAACGCAGCCTTAGTGTATTAAATTTTGATTTAATTATTGATATCAAAAAATTACTGACTCTAGATTAGTGGTTCAACTAGTGGTTATATTGGTTTAACCATTATAAATTATAAATTATTAGCTTACCTATACAATTAATATAAGAGTAATGTCTCTATACATCACTTAAATTCTAATCATTAATTTTTTAAATATTAACGATTAAAATATTATTTTAACTTATTGAGAATTTACTATTGAAATTCGATACCACCAAGTCACTCGATAAAAATAAAAAGATATTTTGGTCCAATCAAATTTCTCAATCTTATCTTTAGAAAATGATATTACGGACTATTTACATTTCTAAATTTATTTTTAATACCTTGGTTATTAATTTTCTAAATATACTTCTGCTCATGTTTTAAATTACATTCAAATTAAAAATTAATTACTGGAAAAACTTAGAAATTTAAAAATTAAATCAAATTTAAAATATTCTTAAATATATAGTACCAATTCAAATAAAATTTTTAAATTAATTAAATTTCAATTTTAATTCTACGTAAGAAGTTGGTTAATTTCATAAGCAATGGGGCAGAATAAATTTTTAAATAAATAATTAAAGCTGGGTTTATAAGTAACAATATATATTAAAATCATATTTAAATTATGAATTTAATTTTCAAACATAAAATACAATATTTTTAAATAAATAATAATTTTTGAATTCAAATTATTTGTTTAATACTTGAATGTAAAAGTACGCAATTTTAATCAAATTTCAAAATTTTCTTGAATAGAAAATACAAATTGAAAATAAAACTTTTGATTCAATTTTGATCAAAAATTTATATTTTAAATTAACTTTTAAATTTAAATTTAATTTGTATATTGATGAGTTAGCTTCTTAACCAATAACCTACTATCTAATTTGGTAACTATCGAAATTAAGTGAGGAAAAAAAAAATTTAGGGCACTATAAAATTTGGTCTAGTAAAAAAATAAATTAGCCACTTTCGATTCAAATTTAAAATTTTAATATCAATTTAAAGTATGAAGCTGGTTTCATAAGTAGAAACAATTTCAATTTCAATTTAAAAATTCCAATTTAAATTTAAATTTGTCTCAATATTGAATTAATAATTTGAATTTAATTTTAAAAATAGAAATTTTCAAATTAAATAAATAATTAAAGTTAGGTGTATAAGTACAGTATAAATTAAATTTCAATTTAAAACATATTATTATTTTTGAACTTCCATTTATTTTAACATTGAATTAACAATTTGAATTGAAATATATTACTCATTTAAATATAATTTTTTTTCTTCTGAAAATTAAAATTAAATTAAAATTTTAATTTAAGTTATACTATTATAAATATAATATTTTAATTAAAGTTAAATTTTAAATTTAAATTTATGAAAGTTTGCTACTTATCAAATTAGCCTCATAAGTAACAAAATTAAATAAGAAAATAAAAATCTGTTGGATGTTATTAAATTTGGTAATTGAGTAATACGTGTGTTAGGGCCAAAAATGACGGTCTGCGATCGGCCCCGTGCGGATTGACCCTCTTGATGTGATGCGCCGCGTGCCAATGGATTAAGTGATTGGGCCGAGGACGGATCTACTCGGCCTCGTTCTTCTCAGTCAACTCCTACGACCGTTCAGCTTAGATTAGCCAAATCGGGGGTGACGAGGTACAAAAAGTTCAGCCTAGAATGGCCGAACTGCAATTTGGAGGTAAAGATGTGAAAAAACAACCGACTAAGGAGCCGATTGTATGGTTTGTATTGAGTGGAAAGGGGTTACAAAAGTAACAGATAGCCAATTATAATTAATCTACTCTTAAGAAAAATTGTAAATCTACTCTAGAAAAGCAATAAATGTAGATATGAAAGGTATTTAAAAGTAGGGGTTGTCCTAACTTACGAGGTTGCAGGACCCCCTTTTTCTTCGATGGTTCGGGTATTTATACTTCCTGACCCATGTGTATATTTGCCGATTTTTAATAATAGGCGTGATTTGGGAAGAATTATCGTAAATCTCTCAACCATTTCCTTATGAGTCGAACTTTCTCAAATAGGATAGTGGTCGTTTTTCCATCCAAGTTCATCCCCTTGTTTTTGCGTCGGAGCGTGATCTCTGACGTTGTCCAATGCCGGACGCCACTTGCGGTTTCGGAATCTGTTATGAGATTCGCGCTCCGAATCTCGTGCCCTTCATTTCCAGAGCCCTACATTCTCCGGCTTGATCAGCCGGAAGCTGATTCTGACTTCGGCTTCTTTGTCGCTCGGGCGGTTTGATATCCTCCTTCTTTGGCTGAAGTCGAACTCGAATGAAGCGATAATCTTCTCGTTGGCTGCTCCTTTTATCGGCTAATGCTTTTAGCTGATGACGTGTGTCGCGTGCTTATGCAGGTGAAACCGGTCTTGATTGAGACTCGAGTCTTCTGCCCCTGACTCATTCTCTTATCTGCTGAAGTCTTCAGCCGATGGTTAACGTCACGTGGTATTTTCTCAAGTGGAGAAAATTTTGGTGTCAACAACGTGTATTTCAATATTGTCTTTACGATTGATTTTAATTAGTAACATCTTGAGTAGATACCGAGCGTTACTAGCACAAATGGTAAAAAGCGTTACTAGCACAAATGGTAAAAAATTTGATGGTTAGTAAGAAAAAATTAACTAAGACTACATGCAACTATTGCAATTATGAAAATTTTAAAACCCTTCTAAATCTCATTTCTTTTGGACTATTATATTTTGGACCGTTGGATCACAATCAACAGAAACTACTCCAACTACCCAGGTCTAATCGACTATTAAAACATGGGTGCAGTCATGACTGTTTTTTTTCATTATTATTATTGGGCTGATTAAGGAATCGTTTAGCCTAGATTCTAAAAATAATAATTTTTATAAAATTAATTTCGGTTAAAAATATAAAACATTTGGTTAAATTTAAATAAAATGTAATTTTACAAAATTATTTGGCAAAAAATTTTTACTCCTTACAAATAATAATTTTTTTACAGAATTTTATTTTAAAATATTTTAAAATTTAAAATTAAATTTAAAATTTGAATTTAATTTTAAATTTTAAATTTTAAATTTTAAATAAAAATTTTAAATTTTGAAATTTAAATATTTAAAATTTAAACATAAAATTTGAAATTTGAAAACTAAATTTAAAATTTAAAATTTGAATTTTAAAAGTTGAAATTTATAATTTGAAAATTAAAACATATAATTAAAATTTTAAATTTAAGTTTTAAATTTTTAAAGTTTAACTTTTATCTTAAATTTGAAATTTAAATTTAGAAATTTTAAAATTGAAATTTAATATCTAAATTTTAAATTTTAAATTTTGAAATATGAAATTTAAAAGTTAAAATTTGAAAATTAAAAATTCAAATATAAAATTTAAAATATAAAATTTAAATTTAAATTTTAAAATTTTAAAATTTTAAAATTTAAATTTAATATATAAGTTTTAATTTTTTAAAAAAATTTGAAATTTAAAAGTTAAAATTGAAAAATTGAAAATTGAAATATAAAGTATAAAATACAATGTTTTAAATTGAAATTTTAAAATTGAAGTTTAATATCTAAATTTTAAATTTTAAATTTTAAAATTTAAAATTTAAAAGTTAAAAATTAAAAATTGAAATTCAAATATAAAATATAAAATTTAAAATTTAAATTTAAATTTCAAATTTGAATCTATAATTAATATATGTAGTACTCGAGAAATTCGAATTTGAATTTGAATCCGAAATTCGAATAAAACCCTAAGGCCCGTTTGGCAATGGGGATAAGGGGGGGATAAGGGGGTTATCCCCCACTTTATCCCCAAACAAAAATTAATAGGGGTGAGAATAGCTGTTCCCACCCCTAACAGGTTATCCTAGGATAACCCGTTAGGGGTGGGAATAGGCTCCTATTCCCACCCCCAGGTGGAACAACTCACTAGCTTTTTTTTTTTTCTTTATTTTTTTTTTTAGAGATAATTGCCTGTGTACCCTTGAAATCTGATGAAATATCTGATTTATCCCTCTTATTTTTTTCTTTTCAATATATCCTTCATACGTTCCACCGTTATTAAAAATATCCCTACCGTTTCCCTTTGTTAAGTTAACTAGGGTTAAACTAGAGTTAAATAATAATCGGAGTTGAAAACTATTAGATATACCTATTTTGTCCCTATCTACCAAAACTATTGAAAATTTTAAGGGTACATAAGAAAAGTTGGTTATGGTAGAAGGGTATATTTGAAAGGGTAAAATAGTAATTTCACACAGATAACGGCAGCTCCAAACGGTACACTAACTGAGTTTAACTTCAGGGGTATTTTAGAAAGAAGTTGGAACGTAAGAAGGATAGTTTTAATATTAGTCTTCTAAGAGGGATAAATCTAAAAATCGGGACATTTTTAGGGGAATATAGGAAATTGCCTCTTTTTTTTAATGATAAGATGTTTAATAAATTTATAAAGTTTAAAATTTATTTATTCATTTTATAAATTTTAAAATTTTTAACTTATTTTTTAATAAATCTAAAAATATAATTTTTTCTAAATTTTTTAAAATATTTATTAATTTTAAAATTTTTAAATTTATGCAAATTTTTTAATAATTTTTTTTAAATTTATACTAATTTTAAAAATAAAATTTTTGCTTCTACTTTTGTAATTTTTTAAGACAATTAAAATTAAAATTTTTAACATTTATAAATTTTTAAATTTTAAATTTTAAATTTTATAGCTTTTAAAATTTTTAACTTTAATTTTTAACAAATTTATCATATAATTTTAATAAATTATATGATAAATTTTTTTAATAATTTTTTTATATATAAGTAAAATATAAATTTTAATAATTTTTTTAATAAATATTTTAAATTAAATATTTAAAATCATATCAGTAAAATTTTAATCATAAATTAAAATTTTCGTCCTCTTTATTTTTCTTATTCCTCTTTAACCTACCAAACACAATTTTCTTTATACCCGGTATAACTCTTATACCAACCCAAACATAAATTAACATTAGTTCCTGCGAATACCATAACTTATACCTATCCCCGGTATAACCAAAATTTTCTTATACCCGAACCAAACGCAGCCTAAGTGGTATATAGACTAGAGTGCATTGAGCCCTTTATGTGCGTGTATAGAGGTGAATGGTGCTGACTTAAGTGAATAGTAATTCGTTGAAAACTTTGGTTTTTCAATCAAAGTCGACCAACAGGATCTATCGGAATCCGAATCTGATGATCCAGATAGTCGATTTGAATGGTTTCGATGTTCTGAGCGCAGTGGCGCAGTCGAAATTTATGTTTGGCCAGCCTAAATCAACGAAAAACGTGCAAAATAGTGAAATTCACTATATTAGATAGATTTTAGGTTTATCGAGGATCAAACTCAGCGAACCAAAATCACTAGTCGATAAATTTTATCGAGTCGAATGTCGTGGTGCTCGTCCGTTTTTTGATTTGACAACTCTAGTGCCTCGAAAAGTATAAAATACAGAAAAATACATAGTGTTTTGTAAAAAGGTCCAATAATTTATGCTTTGTTTTGCGTGCCACTTTAATGGTGAGGGACTTAGTTGTGAGACAAGATCCCTGTGAAGGACCTAAGTGCAATTTTGGATTGTACAAGGACCTAATAGCATTTTGTTGCAAAAATGTATGTTAAGCAACCTAGGGTTGCTCTTTGCAACCCTAGCCGCAAAACTTGTAACCGTAGCCCCCAACCCGATCTCTCCTCTTCATCCTAAGAGTTTCCCGAGCCCTAGCACCACCGGCCGCCGTCCCCCGTCGCAGGAAAAGCAAAGGATAGCAACTTTGCTCTTTGATCTCGGGTTGGTGGTTGTGGGAGGCAACGAAACCCATTGGCTTACTTCCAGAGGACCCTGTAGCTTGCTCCTACCTCCAGAAGTTGAACCCGAGGTGTCCCGCAGCCTGCCGTGGCCGCACACCGCTGGAGAAGGTGACTGTCATCTTCTTCTTCTTTCTCGGATCCAGCAAGGTGAGAACCCTCTCTCCTTTGTTTTTCTTGCTACCTAGACCACTGCATGTGTTCTGTCATCTTCCTGGGGATGCTCTCTGCAGAGCCCCGACCCTCGAGGTGCGTCTGGTTGCCGGCGGGGAAGTTGCACCCGCCGAAACCCTATTTTACTCCGCCGCGGCCGTACGCCGCATCTGGCGGCTCGGGGTCAGAACAAAGATGCTGAGCATCTTCTGTTGGGCATGAGGACCGTCTCCATGAAGTTTGGTTTTCTTTGGTTCAACCAAGAGCCTCCAGTTTGATGGCTTAGCTTTGGCTATTTTTGCATGGCCGGAGTTGGTCGTATGCCCCCGCTACCGCTCCTTGCCGTCGGCCACCGCACAAGGAAGCTTCCCCGCATCGAGGGCAAGCCACCTGGACCATTGCATGGACCTGTCCCCCTCTGTCTTGAAAGTTGCCATGAGAGCACCATGGATGGCCACAAGCTTTGCACTCCGGCCATCCGCCGCCACCGACCGCGCGCACCTGACCCCTTAGCACCCAAAGCACTTCCTTTGAGCCCCTCGAGCTGGTGCTTGCCTTTGTAGCCTACCAGAACCTAAGTTATGTTGCTTGGCTCATACCCGAGTTCCAGCAAAGTTGCACCTTGGCTGAGGTTGCTCCGGCGGTTATTCCAACCATCTTGCAACCTCCCAGAAGTGAGCCCTCGACTCCTGCTAGTCTACTGAGCATGATGCTCACCCCCGATTCCAAGCTGAATGCTTGGTTAGATTGTAATATTCGAGAAATTTAAATTTGGATTCAAAAAAGAAAACATGGTCAAAAAGGTTTCAGTGGCTTTTCGACGACTGTATAATTTTATACAGTTGAATAGTGGATGACTTTAAGTGAATAGTAACCTTATATTTTATTGGATTTCCGGCCAACGTTGGGCCAATCGACCGTTCGGAGTCCGAATCCAACGATACAAGTAGTCGATTTTAACGGTCTCATCGATCTGAGCGCAACGGCGCAGTCGAAATTTACTTTTGATGACCCTAGAACCCTGAAAAATGTGCCAAACTGTAAATAGCGCTGTATAAGATTGATATATATTTTATCTGGACTTTTAGTCGAGGAACAAAAATCGCTACCTGATAGGTTTCGTCGAGCCGGACGTCGTGGCGAAGTCCATTTTTTTGTTTGGCGACTCTTATGTCTCGAAAAATGCGAAAAAGTAAAAAACACAGTATTTTGCATATAAGGCCCTATATTTCATGCTCCGAATTCCGTGCAAATTCTTGGAGAGGGTCCTAATTGCGAAATTAAGCTATAGTGAAGGACCTAGGTCTAAATATCTAGAGTTGAGGGGGCAAAATGCATTTGTAGCAATATGCATATATACATGCATTAGGGTTCTCTTGCAACCCTAACCCGTAGCCCTAGCTCTCTAGCTACCTCATCTAAACCCTTCGTGTCCCTCTGCGTCTTCCTCATCGGTTACGCCGCCGGCCGCCGCCTTTCCTCGCTGGAAAAGAAGAAAAAGCAAAGAGAAGCTTCGTTCCCGGGTTAGGTTGGAGAAGAAACCAGCAAGGAGGTTTGGATCGCTCCAAACCGTATCTGGAGGCACCTCTGTGCCTCAGAGACCCAGCCCGAGGAGTCCCGACACCCTGCTCCGCCGCGCGTAGCCGGCGGAGATCTTCTTCGTCTTCCCTTGCTCCGGCGAGGTAAGCTTCATTTTTCCTTCATTTTTGTTGCTTCCTGGACCCCTCAAAATCATCTTCTGACATCAAGATGATCATCCCTGTGAAGCCCCAGGCCCTCCCGTGCTCCGGTTAACCGGCGGGAGCAACCTAGTCGCCGGAAACCTAGATCGGGCCAGATCTGTGCGGGGGTTTCATCCAACCGTTGTAAACCAGATCGGGCACGTTGGAAAGGTTCCTTTGATCGTCAGAAAGGCCTCCACAAAGTTTCATGAACTTTGGTGCAACCTAGAGCCCGTACGAGGATGCCCTAGTTTCGGGTCATCTTCCTCACGGTCGAGATCCACTGCCCGGCGCCGCCGCTACCCCACACCGGCGGACACACCCTTGGGAAGCTCCACAGCACCAAGAGGAACCATCCTATGCACTTACTTGGACCTAGAAGCCCGCGGTTGAAGATCCGCCATTAGAGGCCTAAGTTCGGCCGAGCTTCGTCCCCGGCCACCTCCGTCGTTTCTAGCCGCCGGCAGACCACCCAGGTAGGCTCTTTGGGTCCTCTGTAAGCTTCCCATGTATTTGCATGTGATCCATATTGGCGAGAACCTAACCTTCCATTGTTGCACCCAAGGTAGTCGCAAAAGGGTTGTTTTTCGGCCAACCACCGCACGGGGCCGCCGGGATCTGTTGTGGTGGTGACGGTACCACCTCTGGGAACCTCCTTCGACTGCTGCTTGCCTTTAGTTGAGGCTCGAACCCGAGCTTAGCAAGGCTCGGCCAAACCGAGCTCTAGCAAGGTTGGAAATTGGCCACCTTGCTCCGGCATTCTCTCCGCCAGACCTGCGACACCCCGAAGGTGAGCCCTCGACTCCTAAGACCTTTCTGAGCATGATGCTCACTCTATTTTGCACAGATATTGGGTATCCTTACATGTTTAGCAACTTGGTGTTCTTTAGACATAGTATTTATGAACCCAACGTTGTTCTCGGGCTTTGTGCCATCTTCTTTCAGCGAGCACGGGTTTAGTTACGTCGAGGCCCATCTACTGGTGCCTTTGGTTCAACCTAAAACCCCTCGGATTTTGTAAACGAGTCGAAATGAGTAATAATTGAAAGTGTTTATGCAATTTTAGGAAACCCTAGGGGCTTAAGTGCAAATGTGACCTCATGGGCTGTTTCAAGCAGCGTATACATGATCTCTAAACTTTTCGTTAGAGATCCAATGGTTTTCGTTGAGCGGGAATTGATTAACGAACCGTAAATTGGCGAAATCGTCGGTTTAACGGCTTTTGACGCAAGTTCGCATAATTCGAGGTATTGGAATAATTATTTATCATTGCTAGCTGTCCCTGATTGATTCCTAGCGCTGACCTGGCTAGTCTAGTGATCTTTGTTTCGCGTCGGGAACTCCCGGAGCCAAAATCGGCCTTTCGGGAGCTTCGCGGGTAATTATGACTCCGACTTAGCATAATTGTTTACAAATTGGTCCTTGTCTGTCCGGACATGTTAAATAGATTATTCCGGGGTAGCATGTGAAGTTTCGTCACATTTGGATTCACGTAGATGCTATTCGGGCCGTAATCGGTCGTTCGGCGGGTTTTCGAAAATTCCGGTAAACCCCGTGACATGTGAGAAGTCTACGGTATTGTTGTCATGATTATGTAGTGTCGATGGGATGGGTATGAGTGAGTCTGTTACTGATACGAGTTATTGTTCAGGGCCCAGTAGTTCGGCGCCAGCACCCGAGTAGTCCAGCAGGCTTCGGGACTGTCTTCACTGAGGTGGATTTATCTTCGGTCCGGGTTTTATCATCTCGGCCCTCTGGGGTACCATAGTTGGTCGCACCCCTGTTTTTCATATTAACCCTGATTTTATCTTGAGCTTGATCTCCACTGATTGCTTATTACTCGCTTATACTTGGACATATATAATGCTTGATTGGTCATTAGATAAATGTCAGTACAGTAGCTATATTTGGACATATATCATGACTGCTTTTCATACTAGCCCTGATTGAGTCCTTGAGCTTTACTTTCATTGATTGCTTAGTACTCACTTATACTTGGACATATATCATGCTTGATTGGTCACTAGCTAGATGTAGCTTATACTTGGATATATATCTTGCATGCTTGATCATTAGCTAGATTTGCTTATACTCAGATATACATGTTCCTTGTATTTCATGTTGCATGAGATGACCTATGATTGATATATAGACATCAGCATCCCTGTTGGGATTCCGGCTTATTGCCAATTACTCGGTCCTTAGACCGTGAGCTTGAGCATCAGCATTATGATCGCCATGCACCGCTGTGCTTCGCATACACTGATGGTCTAGCCACCATCACAGTGTTCTTTACCGATAAAGTGGTCTAGAGAAAGACCCGTGAGCCCCCGATAGCATATGTGAGTACAAGGTTATGTCAGCCGAAAAGGTGCCGAACAGTGGCTTTAGCCTGAGGTTCTGTGAGACCGATAGAGGCATCGATTGGGTACTTGTGTTTCCATTATTGACGCATAGCTTACATTATCATGTTCTGGCATGTTTTGCTATTATATTCTGTACCCTTATCTGCTCAGCATTATGATTTGATTTACTTGCAGTCATTCTCTTGTTATCATCTTTTACCTACTGATCTTTTACTATCCGCTGATTATAGTATGCCAGTAGGTACGATTTGCTATTTCTCGGTTCGTCGTGCCCACTGGGATACACTGTCGATGTATCTCACACCCCCTAGGTGACCATTTTTCAGGTCGTTCGGGTGGTGAGATGTCGGGACGTTGATGTGAGCATATCCAATAGAACCGTCCCCTGTTGCAAGCTTCGACTGGCCGAGTTTTGACTTTACAGTTAGACCATTATAGATTTGATCTATTAATGTTGGATTTATAATAGCATGGTAGTTGTTATTCAGGTGTTCTTGGATTATGAATATGATTTAGTTATATTTCAGTACGTGTTGTTTAGTACTCTGATTGTATATGTTGTACTTGCCTAGCCGTGCATGTGTAGGGGAGACTCTGTCCGAATAGACAGAGTATTTTCTATACATGTGGCGATCTATTCATGCCATGGTTTTCAAGTTTATACTCTGATTTAAAAAAAAAAAAAATTAGACCACTTTTCAAAACTCGGGGCGTGACATAGATAGTTATAGCAAACCAAGCCTTAGGAGGCCAAGCTTGCCCATGTACTGTTCCAGCAGCCTAGCAGCATCTTTTAGGTGAGCCTCTGAGTCCCCTAGACCTCCTGAGCATGGTGCTCACCCTAGATCTGGGTTTGGTTGAATGGTTGGATCTTTATAGCAACCTAAGCCTTTATATCATGGAATATGTTGACCCGAAATTATTCTCGGGCTTCGTGCTGCTCCCAAATGGTGAGCACAGCGTTCAGTGCGTCGAGGCCTACCTACTGGTGGCCTCGGTTCAGTTCAAAGGTACTTAAAAGTAAATGCAAGCCAAAACATAGATTTTTGGAGGATTTTTATGCAATTTTTAGAAACCCTAGGGGCCTATTTGCAATTGTGACCACACGGGCTGCTTCGGGCAGCGTGCACATGATCTCTGAACTTTTCGTTCGAGATCTGATGGTTTTCGTTGAGCGAAAATTGATTATCGAACCGTAAATCGGCAAACTTGTCGGTTTATCGACGATTCGACATTAATCAAGCAATTTTAGGAATTGTGGTGATTAATTATAGTTGCGAGATGTCCTTGGTTGTTCCCGACACTGTCCTGGCTGGTTTAGTGATTTTAGTTAGCGTTGGCGACTTTCGGAGACGAAATCAGCTCATTCGGAGGTGTTTTCGGTATTTATAGTACCTTTTTAAGTACAGAGTCGCACCCAGTAGAGTTTGAGTCCCCGAACGTCTTTAGTGAAGCGTTTCGGGGTAGCATGTCAAGTTTCGTTAAATTCGGAGACCTGTAGCCACGGATCGGATCATAGTTGATCGATCGGCGGATTTTCAGAAATTCCGGCAAATCTCGGGACTTCAGTGAAGTTTCTCGTTTAAACTTTCCGCATACAGTGTGTCAGTGGGTTGGGTATAAGTGAGTCTTTTACTGACCTGTGATTATGATTCAGGTCCCAGCAGTTAGCCGCCAGCTCATGAGCCATCTAGCGGATACCGCGATCGTCTACCCTGATGTGGGTTTATCTTCGGTCCGGGCTTTATCATTTCGGCCCTATGGAGTACCATAGTAGGTCGGACCCCTGTGTTTGATGTAGTTTTGATCCTATGGTTGAGCCTCTCTACTTGCTTTCATTCCAGCATTCAGTATATATAGCTATGTGGCATTGATCTTACAGTTGAGCTCTCTATATGCTTTCATTTTCAGCACTTAGTATGTATAGTGATATACACCTGGACATATGCCATGCTTGCTTGGTCACTAGCTTAGTTGTATCAGCATTTCCTATTATTCTACTGTATGTTAGAATAGGAGTTCAGCTTCAGTTTTACAGTTCAGTTATTCAGCTTCAGTTTACAGTCCAGTCATTTAGTTCAGTTATATAGTTCAGCTATTTAGTTATGTTGTTTAGTTCAGTATACAACACCAGTTGAGATTACAGTTTCAGCATCCCGACAGGGATTTCCCGGCTTATGTCGTTTATTCGGTCTGTAGACCATGAGCTTGAGCATCAGCATTATGATTGCCACAGAGCCAGTTGTACTTTTCACGTACACTAGCGGGCCGATCCTCCGCAGTGATGTACTTTATCGGTGAAGTGGTCGATAGTGGCGACCCATGAGCCAAGAGGGTTATGACAACAGATTGGTGTACATGTGGTATTTAGCCTGAGGTCCCCTGTGACCAATAGTGGCAGGTGATTGGGTACTCTACTTCTTGTATTGATGCATGATCTATTGATATTGTTGCTTCAACATTTATTTAGCATGACTGGCACATGATTATCAGTATCCTTATTTATAGCATTAATTTATCGATTATCATACTAACTCTGCTCTATAACATGATCGGTCCTTGTTCACCAGATTTGCCAGTTACAACATGATTAGTTTTATATATGAGTGCCCCTACTTTCACTTCAGCATGCTTAGTTTTCATATCTGCACCTTGCCTTTCAGCTTTCAGTTTATATCCAGTTATTGTTATCCGCTTATTATTGTATCTGGTAGGTACGACTTGCTATTTCTCGGCCCGTCGTACTCACTGGGATACATTTATATTGTATCTCACACCCTTTGGGTGACCACCATCAAGTCATTCAGGTGCTGAGATGTCGGGACGATCCAATGAGCTGTCGCGATAGAGTTGTTGTAGTATCACGACCTTTCTTTTTATTTTCTTTTGAATAAATTAGGTGTTAGGGGATTAAATTATCGAGTTTTCTTGGGTAGAACGTCGGTGCTTGCGGGTATTTTTCTGTGATAGAGCTCGAAAAATGGTGAACGACAAAGCGATCGGATCTGAAATTCGATTTACGGATCTCCCGGAAAGGGGTTTTGAAGGTCTCGATATTCGTAGTGTGCATCGGAATCCATGCTAAGTGAACGGCAAACTTTTCGAGAAGATTGGAATCGCTCGCTCTATTTTAAACGACTAAGGGGTTTTATTTATTTTAGTACGTACAAGAGAAAATAGTATTTTTCATTATACGTTTTATTTATCTCTTTCAAGAAATGAAAACCCTAGTCGGAGAGAAAAAAAGGAGAGAGAGAATTTCCCTTCTTCTTCGTTGATCAAGCGTGTCGGAGGCAGGGAGCGGAATCAGATTCTCATTGCCTGCGAGGAACGAGTTATTCTTCTTCTTTCTCTTCTTTTCCGCGAGATCAAGGTTAGCGGTTTGATGTGTTAGTTTTCATGTTTTGTTTCCCGTTTCGTGTGCGGGGGGAGGGCGCGGGGCTGCACCGCATGCGGCGCCCGCGCGGGGCTGCTGCCCACGCAGGGCCGCACCGCATGCGGCGTGCCGCGCGGGGCTGGTCCCCGCGCAGGGCGGCACCGTCAGCCGTTGCGCCGCCGCCGCTCGGTTTTCGCCTTTACCTTTGCGTGTTCGGGACCTCAGTTTTTCGTAGGCAAGTCTAGTCTTACCTGCTGCTTCTTTTGGGGATTTTTTAGATCCGGGAGTCGTTCGAGGGCGCGGGTCGGTTTCAGGTGTTCCGGTCGACGCGATTCGAGGTGGGTACCCCTTTCTGTCGTTTTTGGAGTTTGGGTCTATCTTTATTATGCAAGAGTAAAGTAATTATAATTTTGAAATCTTGTCTAACCTCCTTTCGCATAAGTACCATTGTTGCTATTTATCTATTGCGACTGAGCGTCACGGTGCTCTATGTTACACTTTGACTGTGGTTACTATGCTCATGGCTGCTTGCACGCACACCAGCGGTTTGGCCACCGCATCGGTGTACTTTTCCGGAGAGGTGGTACGTTGACCCGTGAATCCCCACAAGGTGACATAGTGGGGGCCCCTTGCTGTTGCTTACGGTGCTGCACAAGTGCCGCGAGGGGTTAAAAGCACCAAGGTGAGAGCGGTGTGTATTTCTGAGGCAGGTGCTCAGTTCTGCTTTTATAGGGGGTTACGATTGACTGCATGATGGGGAGTGTGGATGCTCTGGTCTTTCGGTTTGCGTTATTCTTAGTTTTTATAGCATCTTACAATTTTTACGTTTTATCTCTTACTCTTTGTGTCACTGACTTCCCACACTGTGACAGGTTCGGTCAGGGGTGGGATCTGGGACGACGGTGAGGCCACGACTTGAAGACTTTAGCCTTGTTCTGGGCTGGTGACTTTTTCCTTTTATGTTTTGATTATTTCGGTTAGTTAGTCTATGTGCGTATGTTATCTTATTGTGGATGATGTGGATGTTGGGACTGTTTTATGTTCGTGTGAATGAACGGTTTTTCTTATTACTTGCTGGTATGGCCAATTTTCAAATCAAAGAAAGAGATTGCGAAAACATTTTTAAAATTAAGTGTTGTGCCGTTTTACAAACCCATGGATTTATCCTTTCAAATTTTGGCGGCCTTATTGGATATGGTGTATGTTTACTTTTTTCCTTCTCTTTTCATACTTGACTAGTGTGGTTAAAGTGAAGTTGTATTATCTTACGCCGTGCATACGCAAGGGTCGCTCTGTTTGTTTCGTTGAGGACTCTCGCGTATGTGGCGGATCTGTGCACGTGCCTGGCGGGAGTTCTTTTAAAAAAAAATTATTAATACACGTTCTTCCGCTTAATTAAACCCCCGGGGCGTGACAGATTAAGATGGTATTAGAGAAAAACCACTTTAACCACGGTAGTCGGTGTCCGACATCCACAGAGTACAATACCACTAGAAACTAACCAATGAGATAATCAAGGAATAGGTGCGTAGAGCGCGAGTGTTTTGACGGGGGAGGGGGGGGAATAGAGTCCCTGGTTGATCGTAGGTCATGGTGCTAGATCAGTTAAGTCTAGGGTTGACTTGGTTTCAATGTATGCACAGATAATGGCCAGGACTAGGTCGTCAACTGATAATGCAGGGGCAGATTGTGGTGACCTGGATCTCTACAGGGCTTCTATAGTGTGACCAGCAACTTCTGGAGGCCTTTGTGGCGTGTCGGTGGTGTTTGGGCACCAATTGGACGCTAGTGATGGACTCAGTGTGTTAAATGGATCACGAGAGTAGTCAGAGGACCCCGTCGGATGTTTAGAAGTGGTTCGTGCAAAACAGATATTAAAATTGGACTCAGAGCGAAATTTGGGTTAAGAACACTTTTCCGGATGCCTTCGGCAATTTTTAGAGTTGGAATTTGGCAAAACGGACAGCGGATTTGGATTCTGCGCGTGAAAACGATGAAAATGGACTATTTATTGGTATTTTTCGGAGCCCGGATGCCGCACACGAATTTCGAGGCAAGGGGGCACTGTTCCGGCGGCTGGGGCAGCGCCGGCGACGGCGGAAGGCGGCGGCGCGGGCTCGGGCAGGCGCCGGCGCGGCGGCGGGCCGGCGCGGCGGCGGGCAGGCGCGGGTAGGCGCGCGGGCCGCGTGCACCGGAGGGTAGGACGCGTGGCAGCTGGCGGTAGGCCGGTGCTATGGACCGGGTCAACGGAGCAGGAGCAGTTGGCCTCGGGGCGCGTGCGTGCAGAGGGCGCAGGCGCTCACGTGGGCCGCGTTGACGCGTTTTCCCGCCATCGGGCGCGCCACGCGTCGGCTCCGCATTGGGCCACGCGTCGTGCGGTGGATGGCCCGCGCGGCTGTCGGCTGTTCGCGGGGCGACGTGGAGGCCCATGGGGGATTTGGCCCGCTACAGTGTTGGGCCGGGCCCAACACTGTAGCGGCCCGAAATGTCCGGGCGCCCGAAAGTGGGGACTCAAGCATCATTTTCTGATTTGTTTCTTCCAGCCTATATATAGGCCGTGAACAACAGCAGTGAGCTCTTTTCCTGCTCATCTCCTCACAGTGCAACCTTCACGAGAATTTCTCCTCTCCCAGAGCTGGTTCCAACTGTGGATTCACGGATTTTTTCCATGGCATGAACTTTGAGGTTTCCATTTTTACGGCGCGGCGCGACGCTCGTTCATTTGTGACCCCCCTTCGTCGCGTTTCGGTGCGTGGACTCCCCCGGCTTACTCCGACCTCCGTTTTCGGCGATTCTTGCCCTGTTGGATTGGCAACAGACAGAGCTATGATCTTGGTAGTTCTTGCTTCCCCTTGTTTCGCACTTTTCAAGTAGTTTTTCCAAGCCTTCTGTGACCCTTTTTGCTGTGGTTGAGTTTTGGATAGCGGCTCAGTTTCTTGGCGATATCTCCGCGCTCGGACATCGGATGGAGACGTGCCTTTACACTTTTTGCATCTACACGTCGTAAGGATTCTCGTCATATTTTTCTAGGATTTTTCTAAGATTTGCCTGAAGGAATACTTTTCCCTTTCTTCTATGCAATGTGATACAGTTGTGTATGTTGTGGAGTTTCGCGCTCACCGCGTTGTGGAATTTGTAACTCGGCCTCTGGGACTCGGATTTTGACGTGCAGGTACTCGTTTCGAAGGGCTCGACGCGACGATCGCGATTGTATTTTTGTCGGATTTTTTTGAGTTCTTGCTGCAGGTGAAAAATCAGCATCTTTGGGACTATTCCTACAGATTTGTATGTACTTGGATATTTTTAGCATAAAGTGTAACTTTGGACCTTATTGTCGTATCCAGGGGTATTCGCGAGTGTTTTTGGAACACTGCTAGGAGCCGAGGTTTGCGCAACATGTACCGTGGATACGGGTTCAACAGATGTTACTGGCAAGTGACCACGCTCTTCACCGACCTCAGGTTTGCCTTGGTTTAAGCACTTCAGGTGGGTAAACTTAATAATGGTAACTGTTTAAGGGAATGGCAGGGTTTATATGCATGTTATGCCTTATGGGAGGTGTAATAGTGGATGTTCATGTATGGTTAAGATAAGCTTACCTGTGGGAATGTCACCCTCTATGATTGATAGCATGCCTAATTTAATGTACAACCAATATGAGCGAGAGGTAAGCATGGAAACGGCCTAGATCATGTGGATTGATGCTTACCTGATAATTGTACATGTTTGTTGAACTAGAGACTTAGCATGTGGTAGACAGGTTATATTTATCCCACACTAGATGATATAGAGATCATACATGGTTATTCATTAGCCTATTTATGCGAGATTGGTATATCATAGTAGGAATACTGTAGTATGCTTTGCTACTATATGTTTTACTCTCTTTTATTATTTCCAAGGACAAAAACATGCTTGAATGGACATGTAGTTAGACCATCTTTTACTGCTGCACTACATATTGGAACTTGACTTAGGAGAAACCATGCTTTTCCTTTTCTCCTTCTTTGTTAGTCAGGCGGTCTATGTTGCTCGGGTGCGAGCAGGGGTCTGGGGTAGTGTAGCCAGAACATTGGTGTCAGGGATGGTTTGTGCTGGATTGCGGTTGGCAGGGTCTTACGGTGACCTCGGACTTTGGGCTGTTGACCGGATATTTATTTATGCATCAGATTGGATATCAGATTTCTCTAGTTGACGGAGTTTCCTACTATTTGAGTATTTTTGCATCTGATTGAGGACCAGGGTCTTCTTTAGTGGTTGGGCTTTCCCACTTTGATCATAGTCATGATCTAGTCCTGCTATATAGAGATACTTGTGATACTGATGACAGAGATACTTTACTCGTGTGGGTCGCTCACCTCGAGTGCCACTCCGGAGTAGGCTTTAGACCGTGTTGGGTGCCGGTCAGACCGTGTTGGGTTCCGGTCAGTTGGACAGTGGAGATACTGAGTTCGTGAGATTGATGACAGAGCAGGCAGTACCGGGTTTTATACCGGTTCATTTGATTGGGTTTATTTCGGTCAGATACTTTTATTGTTGCACTCGTGCCTGGGGGCTGAGTGAGGTCTAGTAGCTGTGTTTAGACCAGTGCTAGTGTTGTTGGGAGCCGTTCGGTTTAACGGTGGTCCCGTGTCGTTGTGAGTACCTTGACCGTTATGTGAGAGGTTGAGCATCATGATTCTATCCGTTCTGAGAGAAAGCGTGGATTTCGACTATAGCCTGTATGAGCCACTACTCGATAGCGAGTTAGTCCGTTTGGACACCCTACGTAATTCCTACCCCGCAGTGGGAGGTGGTTGTAGGTGGGGCGCAGGTTTGACTGGACCAGATGTGGCAGTCAGCTCGATTGGGTCGATTGTGCACTTCATGTGCTAGTGGTTGCATACCATTCTTTGATTCTACCCTCTTGAGCATTTAGATGTGTCACGCCCCGAGTTCGAAAAACAGCGTCTAAATTTTTTATTATTATTTTTTTTTTATCTGAGTTTGAAAACAGCCAGGGCGCGACAGACCGCCACATATATAGAAAATTCTCAATTCCCCCTTAGAATTGAGCTTTTTCTATACATGCACGGCTAAGCTTTTGTAACAACATCAGAGTAACTAAACTACGTATATCTAAACATTTAAATTACAACAGGTTATGATTACAACTCTTTTACATAATTTGCGAAATAGTTAAAATTAACGGCTGTCATGGGTCGATTGCTAATACGGAACCTCACCAACACGTCCCGACATCCCAGCGCCCGACCGACCTGAAAAATGGTCACCCAAGGGGTGTGAGATACACTGTACATGTATCCCAGTGGGCACAACGAGCCGAGAAATAGCTAATCGTACCTACTGGATACTAAAATCTGCGGATAGTAATAGATCAATAGGTAACAGCTGATATATGAAACAAAACTGGTAGGAAGCATAATCATGATACTGAACATAATGAGTACCAAAATACAGGACTATAGCATACTGAAAGACGATATAATGAACTATGCCTCGGTAATGGAACCAGATACCCAATCAGTAAAATAAAACAATGGTACTGATAGATGATGCTAATCAAGCTGTAACTGACAAATCAAGCTATAAATGTCAAATCTGATAGTCCTGTAAATCTCAATCCACAAGGGACACTATTGAGGGCAAAGATGATAATCCACAGGTATTAGTTCTATAAAAGAAAAGTACTACTAATCTGTGCCAGTCCTACTAGATGAATGTATCCTAATCATAATGCTGTGCATATACGGGTACAGAAGCATCAGAATCAATCATGATGATAATCAAATATAACAGAGCAAAAGTAGGTACTGAAATAAACATGCTAGAACGTGGAAGTATAAAAGCTATGCCTCAATCATAAGAATATCAAGTACCCATTCAATGCCACTATTGGTCACGAGGACCTCAGGCTCATGCCACTGATCCGCACCCCATCCGCTGACATAACCCTGCACTCACAGATGCAATCGGGGGCTCACGGGTCCTTCCTCTAGACCACTTTACCGGTAAAGAACAATATCCACGGGGCGCGACCCCGGCAATGTTCGTGAAGTACAGCAGTGCGTGGCAAATCATAATGCTATGCTCAAGCTCACGGTCTAATGACCGGGTAGTCGGCAACAAGCCGAGATCCCAACAGGGAATCAACTATCTGTATACATCGATCACAGGTCTATCATGCATATCTGAATATAAAAGCAAGTATCTCTGGATATAATGCAGAATATAATCAATGGCAGAAATCAACAGGCATGATCAGACCATGAAGAACTAGTGTACTAAGATATAAACTGACGAGCATGTATACAGGATATATATGTCTAAGGAGATCAATGTCAATCATGTAGAGTATATGGCATATAGGCAAAATCATCAGGACTAAATCAAGAACAGGTGTCCGACTGGACTAAAGCAACCAGAGGGCCGAAAAGATAAAGCCCGGACCGAAGATAACCCACCTCAATATAGGCCGATCCCGAACTCCCGCTAGACTACTGGGAGGCTGGTGCTGAACTGCTGGGCCCTGAACAAAAAAAACTAGAATCAATAACAGACTCACTCATACCCATCCATCCCGACAACACTACATCGACACACGGTGTATACGGGGAACTTTAGACAAAACCAGGCTTTTACCGAATTTCTTGGAAATTCACTGAACCGATAAACATGACCCGCCAACGGTCTACAAGTATCTGAACACTACCAAACTACACCTCCTGACCCCGAACAACTAATTTTAGATGTTCGACCAGACAGGGATAAAACCAAAATTATCTGGACTGAAATGCTGCCATAAATACTTGCTCCACTCCCGGATAGCCGATTTTGGCTTCGGGGTCTCCCGACGAAAAACTAAAAACACTGGACCAGCCAGGACAGTGTTGGGGAATACCAAAGGCATCTATCAATAATCACTAACAGATCTTCTTCAGCGAAATATGGGAAACTTGCGCCGGAAACCGTAAAACTGACGATTTTGCCCATTTACGAATCGATATCCGTTTTCCGTTCAACGAAAGCCTACGGTCCTCTAATGAAAAGCTTAGAGGGTGCGTACACACTGTCCAAAGACGGCCAGCATGTCAAAATTATAATTTAGTCCATAATATTTTCTAATTTGCATAAACAATATTGTTTTAACACCATTTCGACTCGTTCTCTAAATCGGGACTTTATTTTTACGAACCGTCACCTCCAGTAGGTGACCTACGACTCGCTGAACACCGTGCTCACCAGTTTGTAGCAGCACGGAACCCGAGAAAAACTTCGGGCCATGAAATTCTTGCTAACATAGGCTTAAGTGCTTTTTTAATTCTTCGGCTCGACCAAATCCAAATCTAAGGTGAGCATCGCGTCCAGTGACCCCAAAATAGCCAGAAGCTCACTGTCGCGAAGTCGCAATATGCCCAACACAGCCCCATTGCCATTTAACTAAACCTAGAGCTCCGACTTGTAAAAACTTTAAATCTGTTTGTGCCATCAACAAACTGACTTGAGCATCTTGCTCACGGCATCTCAGGGACTCAAGGGCTTGCCATTGTGCAGCCCATAAACTCCTGGGTCAAGAGATCCCAATCCCCATGCTCTCTACTTTGCAATAATGCTCCACACAAATCCACACAGCCCAAAACTTGGATCTGAAGTGAGCATCAAGCTCAGGGGAATGTTTGGAGAAACTTTCATATTTTTCTCGTAGCCTAAATTTACACTAACCTTCATTGAGGCATTTCATCAAACACCTAGTGGGCACAAATCATTAACAAGCAACCAAGCTTTTTGCCCGAGCTTGTTCTCTGCAGAGGGGCAACCTGGGGACTTCTAACTTGGATGGAAAGCAAGCATATAAGGTTTAAAGCTTACCTGGGTCACTTGCCGGCGGCACAAAGCGGCGACGATCGCCGGCGACGAAGCTCGGTGGAGCTCGGGCAACCTTGGGTGCAACAATGGAAGGTAAGTGTTTTTTACGTAAAAACTTCCATGCAAGTGCATGAGAAATCTACTATCAACTCAGAGGACTCACCTGAGTGCTCTGACGGCAGCTGGGAGCGGCGGCAACGAACCGCGGCTAAGCTCGGTGGAGGTGGGTGGCCATTAATGCCGGATTTCCACCCGAGGCTCGAGAGGTCCAACAACTTGGACCAAATCACTTAGCTTGGCACCGTTGAGCTTCCCAAGGCGATGGCCGGCGGCTTGGGTGAGCGGCGGCGCCGGGCGGCGAGGTTCTGCCATGGTTCTCTTTTGCTCGGTTCTAGGGCTCACTCGCGGGGACCGGTTTCTTGTCCGATCAACACCAAACTTTGTGGACGTCTTGCAGTCGTCGATAAGACAAGATTCAACGGTCTTGATCTTGTTTCCAACAATCGGAAAAAGCCCTCGCCCGCAGATCGGCCAAAATGAGCTTTCCGGTAAGAAGTCCCTCCCGCCGGCGATGGGGTCGATGGCGGCAGCTCAGGCTTCACAGGAAGGATCCCCTTGATGTCAGAATATGCATGCAAGGGTCCAAGGGCCAAAAGAACTTAAAAATTCCCAACCTCTTACCTCGCCGGAAAAACCAAGGAAGAGGATGACTCCCGCGGCGGCGCTCGTCGGAGCTCGGTGCCGGGTTCACCCTGGGTCGACGTCACACCCACAGAGGGACTCCCAGATACACTTGGAGCAAACCAACACCTCCCAGGTTGCTTCCCACGCCCACCACACCAAGGATCCGAGGCTATTCTTGCTTCTATGAGCAACTTCGGCGACGGGACGGCGGCGCTTGGTGGCGTAACTTCCGTGGAGAGATGCAGAGGGAGATTAGAGGTCTCGTGGGCGCGACTGGGTGCTTAGGGTCTTGGGTTGCTAGGATTACAAAGAGAACCCTAATACTATATATATATATACATATGCAACAAAATGCATCTTGCCCCCTCTACACTTGATATTTAGACCTAGGTCCCTCACTGTAGCTTAATTTCACACTTAGGTCCCTCTTCACAAAGCGGCACGCAAATCGGAGCATAAAATATAGGGGTTATTATGCAAAATACTGCATTTTTCACATTTTTCACATTTTTCGAGGCATTTTAGTCATCAAATCGAAAAACGGACTTCGCCACGACGTCCGGCTCGACGAAACCTATCAGGTAGCAATTTTTGTTTTTCGACGAAATGCCCGGATAAATTTCTGGTCCATAAATACTGTACAATTATACAGTATGGCATGTTTCTCGAGACTCTAGGATTGTCAAACTAAAATTCCGTCAGGGCCATTGCGCACAGAATCCCAAAAATAGCTAGAAACGACTACTCATACTACTCTATTTGGGGCCCAGACGGCGAATTGGCCGACGTTGGTCGAGAGGGGAATTAAATAAGCGGTTACTATTCACAACTTAAGTTGTGGGCCCGCTCGCTTCTTCGCTGATTTCTAGACGATCCGACCGTCAGATCGAGAATATATGAATATCAATCTTTCTTGTTTCGACGAGACGGTCGCAATAGTGATCTCGAATTTTTGGGATCAGGCTCCGATCAAAAGTCGGTATTTTTGGGCCACGATTGCACTGCTAATAATCTATTTTTGCTATTTAAATACTCCAGAAAATTATTTAAACTTAGATTTTGGATTTCAAAAATCATGGTTACTACAAGATGGAGGCAGGGTAGCTGTTGAGTGTCATCAGCGTTCTTGTTCAGTTCTTACTGCTTTGGTTATTTTTGTCTCTTGAGGACTTAGTGGGCAGACTGTCGAGCCTGGCGGTGGTACTCGCTGAGAACTCCCTTTTTGGTGTAGTTCTCACACCCATTGGGGGTTTTCGCCCTCCTTTTTCCTTCCTCTCCTTAGTTTTGTAGAGTCTTAGCGGGTGTTGCTGATTCTGCGGTTATTGATCGAGGCAAGGGAGTCGCGAGCCAGATCCCTACCCATCGTTGGAGAGTAGCGGTACCCCCTTCAGAGGAGATCTTCATTAGATTAGTTATTTTATTTTCTCTTTTGAGAGACTGTTGTAGTGAGGATTTGATATGTATTGAGAGCCTGTACACTGATGTATTTATTGGAGATACCTCCCTGTTGAGCTATGAGTTTTGTATCTGAGGATATTGTACGATTATCATTTTTGGGAGGTGGACATTGTTGTATTTTTTTCCAGTTGTATAGTGGTTGATTTTAGTTTTACAGCAGTTTTATCTTATAGCTTTGATATCTGTTGGCTGTAACACTTTTCTTGTAGGTAGGACGCTTCGCCTATGCGGAGTTTGGCATAGGTGGCGGATCTGTTGGCGAGCCCGGGTCGCAGTTTCGACCCCGGGGCGTGACAGATTAGGTTGGCATCAGAGCCTAGGTTGTAGGTCATGGTGGACTTAGAAACCCTAGGCTTATGGTTTGACCCTTGGTTGACTTCGTGAGAGTCGTGATTTATAGCGAGAGTCCTGATTGAGTTTTATACCTCTCCCAAGGGACGGGAGGAGTGATTGGCATGTTTATTCTCCTAAATGATTATGTTGGCTGCAGACAACATAATGCTGTGGAACGGGTGACATACTTTAGACTTTCGCTGGATTGGGTCGAGCGTTGTTGTGTGCTGTTTTGTGGTTTCGTCGTGGCGAGCGGTGTCTCCCCGACGCTGGGTATTGACCCGGGTGCATCCTGTCATAGCAGATGAGCTTGAGCGGTTGGTTTTGGGCCGGATACCCGGATCGAGGTCAGAGAGTTCCAGACCAAGATGACATGATTGTCAGAGGCTTATCAACGACAGAGTGAGCGAGCAGCTGGTTTTAGTGACACAGTTGTCGGAGCAGCGGGCAGCTCGACAGAGCTTCCTTCTGAGACCACCCGGTTGCAGTATCCTCAGGGGCGGGGATTTCTGTGGCACCGATAGAGTGAGTAGGCCCCTCTGTGCCAATGTTTAGTGGCGAGGCACCGAGGCAGGGTGGATAGTTGACAGCGGGTGAGCTGAGGAGACGCGAGTGATCTATTGAGCCAGATTTGGCAGATGAACCACCCCGACTCGTAAGATTGAGTTTGGAGTCTTTGGAGGCAGAGTCGTGGTTGGTGGTGATGGAGTGATCAATTGAGAGCCTCCCTGTGCGAGAGAGTTTATGCAGTTGTTGAACTGCGCGCTCCAGGTTTCGAGGGACGAGGCGCATAGGATATGTGAGACTGGGAGTGGATTGCGCCAGGATACTTTTCAGTTTATTCAGTCCCTTCGTTACAGGTTTTAACGCCTCGTTGGTGTAGGCGTTGTGTTGGAGCGTGGCGCTGCAGTTCCTTTGGATATGGATCTGCCGCCAGAGGCGAGTTTTGGATATTGGTGCTTGGCGCCGGGTGATGGAAAACAGATCGGCCGGCAGAGGCATTTCTGATTTCTTTTCCTGGATAGCGAATTTCCAAGATGCCAGAGATCGGGTGAACCCCGATGGCAGCATCAGCATCTACATCAGAGTGGCGCGGCAGTAGCATGGATTGGTGATCTGCGGAGGACAGCATTTGTCACCCTTGTGTGAACAGAGATAGAGGTCGTGCTCCCTATGTGGATAGTCATGATTTTCGGGCAGATTGAGCGACGACCACTTGCATCGAGCGGATGAATCTGTGCTGCCTGGTTGGAGGGCGCCACGGTAGTGGATCGAGTTGTCGCAGGTGTGATTTCATCACAGCAGTCGAAGTTAAAGCATGTTGCGTTCCTGCATGGACTAGAGGCAGATTTGTTACCACGTGCACTCGAGGTACAGGTTCCTATTAGTGTTGTGCATGTAGAGGAGGCTTGTGGATCATGTCCAGTGCAGTAGAGGCCGCGAGTTATGCCGGCAGATTTATTGGTAATTATGGCAGTTCGGTGTTTTGACCTAGTGCTTGGGTTTTGGTTGGCACAGTGCCACAGAATGTTTGACTGCGGCGAGAGAGGACTTTGATTTTCAACAAGGCAGACAAGAGGAGGCTTGCTTGTTTAGATTATTAGAGCACATAGGTTATAGTGACAGTGTGAGAGGTGCTTTCGGCGGCACCGAGACTCAAGGATATCGTTGTTGCCCACGAGATCCCGGGTGTGATTTCACCTGAGCTGTTGGTAATGTCGCCGGTTAGGGAGATAGAGATTGCGTTTGACGTGGTTCGGGGAACCGCACCACCCTCGACAGCACCTCATTGGATATCGCCGGTAGAGCTGAGAGAGCTGATGGCGCAGTTGCAGGATCTGATGGATCGAGGGGTCTGTTTGACCTAGTGCCACGCCGTTGATCTACGGTGGTGATGCCACGTCGTTGATACACGACTGTGAGGGTTCTTTTATGGTTCAAGTGTAGATAGGTCCGGGTGGTATCTAGGACCTTTTGATGGAGCTATACTCCGGCAGTTATTGTATGATGCGAGTACCTACTTGGAATCAGACAGCCGAGGACTTTGCCTAGATGGCGTTCAGGACACGGTAGGGCATCATGAACTCATAGTGAGGCCAATTTGATTGATTAATGCCCTGCCACTCTTATGATTTGAGGAATTGTGCTCCAGCTGTACTTGATTGGATTGGTAACAAGATCCTCCAAGGATATTTTGATTTACTCCCAGAGCGATTTGGAGTACGTGGAGCACTTGTGGATGTGCTACCATGCCTGTGT
Organism: Tillandsia leiboldiana; assembly: GCA_029204045.2. Classification (NCBI taxonomy): domain Eukaryota; kingdom Viridiplantae; phylum Streptophyta; class Magnoliopsida; order Poales; family Bromeliaceae; genus Tillandsia; species Tillandsia leiboldiana. Next base: position 49,755,773 of record CM055061.1, read on the forward strand.
GGATCAAGCTGTATGCCAAGTTATTGAGGTTCAAGTTTTAGCTCCAAGTGCATGCCTTCTCGGGTCACCCTATTTTAGCCGTTGGAGCGGCGGTGGAACCCGACCAAATGGATGTTATTCGAGATTGGCTGAGACCAACATTTATTCTTGAGGCGAGGAGCCTCTTGGACTTGGCAGTGCCAGGAGAGCATGGCTGATGGATAATGAGACTGATACCAACGCCAATTCTAGTTTTGTCAGTGTTGGGAGAGAGATTTGCGAGTTATAGTGATGCCTCCCTTAGTGACTGTGGAGTTACTATTGGTTTATTATTGAACATTCTGGAATACCCCGACAAGGCCACTGTGGTGGAGGATACCTGGAACAGGAGGGCTTTCGGGGTTGAGTTTGATGATTCCACAGCTGGCGCTGTGTGGACTGTTGAGGCAAACATGGCTTGAGGTTGTGTCCCTGAGGGTTCCTTTGGATGATAGACCGTGGCTGAGTAGTTCACTCGGAGGGTCAAGATTCGGGAGTGACCGAGTGAGGACCAATTCTTGTTAGGGCTCTTTTCCTTATTGGATAATAGCGTGGGTATGCTTCGGGTTGCCTTGGTTGAGTTAACACAGGATGTGGTTTGGTGCGTGTTGCACTGGCGGTTATTTTTGTTTACCCCAGCTTTTGACGGAGCCCCTGTGGTGTTTCACGTCTCAGCTCAGGAGTGTTTTGCTTTTGGATCCCTCGCCCGTGATTGACTTGCACCATTTGAGAGCTAAGAGTGTTCGGAGTACCAGGGACACCCGTTGCGAATTTCGGCTCGTGAAGTGAGGGAATTGCGCAATCGGGCTATGCCGTACTGGTTGTTATGGTTGTTGTTATTGTGGAGTAATCACGGGGAGTGAGCGGTGACTTAGGAGCTGGAGACGGGAATGTTGAGTACCTATCCTTGATTTTGTGACATCTTCTGAGTTGTGTCAGTTTCGAGGATGAAACTCTCTTTTAGTATGGGAGGATGTGGTGACCTGGATCTCTGCAGGGCTTTTATAGTGTGACCAGCAGTTTCTGGAGGCCTTTGTGGCGTGTCGGTGGTATTTCTGCACCAATTGGACGCTAGTGATGGACTCAGTGTGTTAAATGGATCACGAGAGTAGTCAGAGGACCCCGTCGGATGTTTAGAAGTGGTTTCGCGCAAAATAGATATTAAAATTGGACTCAGAGTGAAATTTGGGTTAAGACCACTTTTCCGGATGCCTTCAGCAATTTTTAGAGTTGGAATTTGACAAAACGGACAGCGGATTTGGATTCAGCGCACGAAAATGATGAAAATAGACTATTTATTGGTATTTTTCGGAGCCCGGATGCCGCGCATAGATTTCAAGGCAAGGGGGCACTGTTCCTGCGGCTGGGGCAGCGCTGGCGACGGCGGAAGGCGGCGGCGCGGGCTCGGGCAGGCACTGGCGCGGGGGCGGGCAGGCGCGGGGAGCCCGCAGTGCGCAGGCAGGCGCGCGGGCAGGTGCGCGGTCCACGGGGCCGGCGTGCACCGGAGGGTAGGACGCATGGCAGCTGGCGGTAGGGCGGTGCTGTGGACCGGGTCCACAGAGCAGGAGCAGTTGGCCTCGGGGCGCGTGCGTGCAGAGGGTGCAGGCGCGCACGTGGGCTGCGTTGATGCGTTTTCCCGCCATCGGGCGCGCCACGAGTCGGCTCCGCATTGGGCCACGCGTCGTGCGGTGGATGGCCCGCGCGGCTGTCGGCTATTCGCAGGGCGACGTGGAGGCCCATGGGGGATTCGGGCCCGCACAGTTTTGGGCCGGGCCCAATACTGTAGCGGCCCGAAATGTCCGGGCGCCCGAAAGTGGGGACTCAAACGTCATTTTCTGATTTGTTTCTTCCAGCTTATATATAGGCCGAGAACAACTGCAGTGAGCTCTTTTCCTGCCCATCTCCTCACAGTGCAACCTTCACGAGAATTTCTCCTCTCCCAGAGCTGGTTCCAACTATGGATTCCCGGATTTTTTCCGTGGCACGCAATTTGAGGTTTCCATTTTTACGGCGCGGCGCGACGCTCATTCATTTGTGACCCCCCTTCATCGCGTTTCGGTACGAGGACTCCCCCGGCTTACTCCGACCTCCGTTTTCGGCGATTCTTGTGTCGTTGGATTGGCGACAGACAGACCTATGATCTTGGTGTTTCTTGCTTCCCCTCATTTCGTGCTTTTCGCGGAGTTTTTCCAAGCTTTCTGTGACCCTTTTTTCTGTGGTTGAGTTTTGGACAGCGGCTCAGTTTCTTTGCGATATCTCTGCGCTCGGACATCGGATGGAGACGTGCCTATACACTTTTTGCATCTACGCGTCGCAAGGATTCTCGTCGTATTTTTCTGGGATTTTTCTAAGATTTGCCCGAAGGTATACTTTTCCCTTTCTTCTGTGCAATGTGATACAGTTGTGTATGTTGTGGAGTTTCGCACTCACCGCGTTGTGGAATTTGTAACTCGGCCTCCGGGACTCGGATTTTGATGTGCAGGTACTCGTTTCGAAGGGCTTGACGCGACGATCGCGACTGTATTTTTGTCAGATTTTTCTGAGTTCTTGCTGCAGGTAAAAAATCACATCTTTGGGACCGTTCCTACAGATTTGTATGTACTTGGATATTTTTAGCATAAAGTGTAACTTTGGACCTTATTGTCGTATCCAGGGGTATTCGCGAGTGTTTTTGGAACACTGCTAGGATCCGAGGTTTGCACGACATGTACCGTGGATACGGGTTCAGCAGATGTTACTAGCAAGTGGCCACACTCTTCACCGACCTCAGGTTTGCCTTGGTTTAAGCCCTTCAGGTGGGTAAACTTAATAATGGTAATTGTTTAAGGGAATGGCAGGGTTTATATGCATGTTATGCCTTATGGGAGGTGTAATAGTGGATGTTCATGTATGGTTAAGATAAGCTTACCTGTGGGAATGTCACCCTCTATGATTGATAGCATGCCTAATTTAATGTACAATCAATATGAGCGAGAGGGAAGCATGGAAACGGCCTAGATCATGTGGATTGATGCTTACCTGATAATTGTACATGTTTGTGGAACTAGAGACTTAGCATGTGGTAGACAGGTTATATTTATCCCACACTAGATGATATAGAGATCATACATGGTTATTCATTGGCCTATTCATGCGAGATTGGTATATCTTAGTAGGAATACTGTAGTATGCTTTGCTACTATATGTTTTACTCTCTTTTATCGTTTCCGAGGACAAAAGCATCCTTGAATGGACATGTAGTTAGGCCATCTTTTACTGCTGCACTACTTATTGGAACTTGACTTAGGAGAAACCATGCTTTTCCTTTTCTCCTTCTTTGTTAGTCAGGCGGTCTATGTTGCTCGGGTGCGAGCAGGGGTCTGGGGTTAGTGTAGCCAGGACATTGGTGTCAGGGACGGGTTGTGCTGAATTGCGGTTGGCACGGTTTTGCGGTGACCGCGGACTTTGGGCGGTTGACCGGATATTTATTTATGCATCAGATTGGGTATCAGATTTCTCTAGTGGACAGAGTTTCCCACTATTTGAGTATTTTTGCATCTGATTGAGGACCAGGGTCTTCTTTAGTGGTTGGGCTTTCCCACTTTGATCATAGTCATGATCTAGTCCTGCTATATAGAGATACTTGTGATACTGATGACAGAGATACTTTACTCGTGTGGGTCGCTCCTCACGAGTGCCACTCCGGAGTAGGCTTTAGACCGTGTTGGGTGCCGGTCAGATCGTGTTGGGTTCCGGTTAGTTGGACAGTGGAGATACTGAGTTCGTGAGATTGATGACAAAGCAAGCAGTACCGGGTTTTATACCGGTTCATTTGATTGAGTTTATTTCGGTCAGATACTTTTATTGTTGCACTCGTGCCTGGGGGCTGAGTGAGGTCTAGTAGCTGTGTTTAGACCAGTGCTAGTGTTGTTGGGAACCGTTCGGTTTGACGGTGTTCCCGTGTCGTTGTGAGTCCCTTGACCGTTATGTGAGAGGTTGAGCATCATGATTCTATCCGTTCTGAGAGAGAGCGTGGATTTCGACTATAGCATGTATGAGCCACTACTCGATAGTGAGTTAGTCCGTTTGGACACCCTACGTAATTCCTGCCCGGCAGTGGGAGGTGGTTGTAGGTGGGGCGCAAGTTTGACTGGACCAGATGTGGCAGTCAGCTCGATTGGGTCGATTGTGCACTTCATGTGCTAGTGGTTGCATACCATTCTTTGATTCTCCCATCTTTAGCATTTAGATGGAGGCAGGGTAGCTGTTGAGTGTCATCAGCGTTCTTGTTTAGTTCTTACTGTTTTGGTTATTTTTGTCTCTTGAGGACTTAGTGGGCAGACCGTCGGGCCTGGTGGTGGTACCCACTGAGAACTCCCTTTTTGGTGTAGTTCTCACACCCATTGGGGATTTTCCCCCTCCTTTTTCCTTCCTCTCCTTTGTTTTGCAGAGTATTAGCGGGTGTTGCTGATTCTGCGGTTATTGATCGAAGCGAGGGAGTCGCGAGCTAGATCCCTACCCGTCGTTGGAGTGTAGCGGTACCCCCTTCAGAGGAGATCTTCATTAGATTAGTTATTTTATTTCTTCTTTTGAGAGACTGTTGTAGTGAGGATATGATATGTATTGAGAGCCTGTACATTGATGTATTTATTGGAGATACCTCCCTATTGAGCTATGAGTTTTGTATCTGAGGATATTGTACGATTATCATTTTTGGAAGGTGGACATTGTTGTATTATTTTCCAGTTGTACAGTGGTTGATTTTATTTTTATAGCAGTTTTATCTTATAGCTCTGATATCTGTTAGCTGTAGCACTTTTCTTGCAGGTAGGATGCTTCGCCTATGTGGAGTTTGGCATAGGTGGCGGATCTGTTGGCGAGCCCGGGTCGCAGTTTCGATCCCGGGGCGTGACACAGATGGTACGGCATCGACGGCTGCGGAGAATCAGCTTCTTCGACAACAACTGCGAGAGATGGCTGGGCAACTAGCGGCCCTCACAGAACATGTACGTCAATTGACCTAGAAACCAGCTACGCCGGTGGTGGTCGCCCAGGCCCCTCCACCCGGACCAACTGCACCTACGACGGGACCGTCGGTAGCAGACGGCGAGGCTATGGTCACCCCTCCTCAGACCGCGACGACCGGAGTACCGTTGGTTCAGCCAACAACGCCTTCAGTAGCCCCAACACCAGCGGCTTCGGGACCTACGCCGGGAGCCACTACTGGAGACCCTTTGAGAGAGACTGCGATGACACCTACTCCCGTAGTGTCCGCCGTCACCGCGGGGGAAGCTTCTATCCAGCAGACCGAACGGGACAGGGTAAGAGCGAATTTGACGGATTTCAAAAAGTACGACCCACCTATGTTTGAGGGAGAGACGACCGATCCTTGGGTCGTGGACAAATGGGTAGACACCATGGAAATGCTTTTTGAAGATTTGTTGATGGAGTATGAACGGGTCCCCTTGACAGTCCACTTCCTTAAGAAAAATGCCCGCTTGTGGTGGAAGACGGTGCGCACGGACCCCTCGAAGGGCACCGCCCTTCCATCATGGACTACATTCCGAGAGGAGCTGTTTGGGGCGTTTTTCTCCAATAGCGTCAAACAGCAAATGGGGGATGATCTGAAGCACATCAAGCAAGGAAGCCGGTCGGTTATGGAGTACCAGCGGGAGTTTGTGAGATTGGCCAATTGCGTTCCTTTTGTCATAAGGGACGAATCTCACAAGGCCCAACTTTTTGTGGACGGATTGCGGAGTGACATCTTTCAAGTTGTATAAGCGACGGACTTGCACACTTTCCAGAAGGTGGTCGACAGAGCCACCATAGTGGAGCGTGGATTTGCGGTTACACGTGCCCGGCAGGAGGGCTCTGAGCATAACAGGGATAAGAAGCAATCTCAGTCTTATTCCGGAGGAGGCTTTTCCAGTGGGAGCCGACCCCTTAAACATCCGAGATCACAACAAGGAACCAGGAGCGTGCCGACGGGAGGACAAAGGTCAGGGGACAGGCCTTGCATCATTTGCGGTGGAGCACACCGGGTGACTGAATGTTCCAAGAGGCACGACCACTGTTTTCGTTGCGGCAAGCTGGGGCACTTCCGTTTCAACTGCCCCTTGAACGCGGAGACAGCATCCTCAGCATTCTACTCTATCGCCGCAACAGCAGGGACGGAGAAAAACTCCTTCAGGATCGGCCGCTTGTCCTCTAACATCTCGACGGAAGGGGGAACCGCGGCCGCAATCAGGAGGGAGAGTCTACTCGATGACCCATCAGGGGATGGACCCACCGGAGGATGTGGTAGCAGGTATTACTCTAATCTCAGATTATCGTGCTAGAACCTTGTTTGACACCGGAGCATCCCACTCGTTCATATCCCGTACCTTCGTTCATACCCATGATTTTGAGGAGAGACCCCTACATAGTTTAATGTCCGTTCATACCTCAGGACGGCCTATTGAAGCTGTTAGCTTTGTACCTTCCTGCCCGATAAGGTTGGGAAGGCTATCTTGCCCTTGGGATTTGGTGGTGATTTCGTTGAAGGAATTCGACGTGGTACTTGGAATAGATTGGCTTACTAAATATCAGGCGGTGATCGACTGCGAGAAGCGCCAAGTGCGTCTACAAGAACCTAGATTCCCGAAACATGTGTACTTAGCATGTAAAAGTACCTTCTTTTCAACCGTTATCTCCGCATCACGGGCCAGAAGTGTAGAGCCCCAAAACCCCATGTAGCTTTTCCTCGTGAATCCACGATATGAAACACCTGATATTGGTGTGTTGGGCTAGTAACGCATCAAATGGATGTGTTGGATGAACTCAGTGAGGTTCCGGGATCAAGCCTGTCTTTCGGCTGCTTTTGCCGAATTTTAAAAGAGGTTTCAGGCTGATTGGAGGTCTGATTTGGATTCAGCGCGGAAAAACGCTTGTAAACGGCTATTTGCTTGTATTTTTCTGAGTCCGGATGCCCAAAAACGGGCTCCCGAAAGTTTACAGTGGATTCTGGTGCATTGGGGAGACCGTAGACCGTCGGGGTGCCACGTGGCGGCCTATTATTGGTCGGTTCACTGAGCACGGTCCACGGAGAGGCGCAGGGTGGCGCATGGACCGGGCGGGAGACACGTGGCGTTCCCTGATTGGTCGGCACACATTGCGCGGTCCACGGAACCCCGCGCGGGTGCATAGACCGGGCGCGGGGACACGTGGCAGCCTGTGATAGGCGGGCTCATGCGGCGCGGTCCACGGAGGCACGTGCTGGCACCTCGAGATGCGTGCGCGCAAGCGGGGCAGGCGGCGCGGCCGGCGAGGCGCGCGTGGGCACGGTCGGCGGGTCGCGCGGGCGAGCGACATGGCGCCCTGCGATTCGCGGGCTCCACCCACCCGCGTTGACGGGGGCGCGACACGCGGCAGCGCCCGAGAGGCCATGCACTTGCTATTCCCTGTTCGGGACATGTGTCAAGCGCTGGCGGTTTCGGGTGCTCGTCGGACGGGGCTCGGGATCTAGTTTTGTGCGCCTTTTGGATTCGGGCGCCCGGAAGTTGGGCCCGAATCCGAAAAGGCATGGGCTTTTGGGCTGAGCCTATAAATAGGTCCCCTTCACTTACTTTTTCTCGTTTTGTTGGGCCTTTTAACAGTGGGCTTTCTACAGAGAAGTTGTTCACCCTTTTGTTCTACACCTTGTGGAGGAGTCCCAGGATTTTTGGAGGACGTTACTTCAACATCTACTGCGATTCGGAGCACTGCGACGCTCCTTCCTTGGTGGTCTTTTTCGTCGCGTTTCGTTCTGCGGACTTCCCTGGGCTACCCCGAAGGAGTTTTTGGGTGATTCTTGTGCCTACGTTTTCACGGCAGGTAGGGCTACGATTCTTGTATTTATAGTTTCCCTCAATTCTGAGGTTTTCTTGGGTCTTTTGGACTATCTTCTCACCCTATTTTCTGTAGTGAGATTTTGGACAGCATTGGAGTGATTGTGGGTTTCCTCGGCCCACGAGCATCGGAACGAGGAGTTTGAGTACTCTTTTTACATCTACTCGTCGCGAGGAACGTCAGCGTGATTTTTCTGGAATTTTTGGAAATTGCTTCGAAGGTGATAATTCCACTTTTTCTGGACTAAAAGCTACAGATTATTCATTGTGGAAGTTTTGGGATCGCAGCGGTGTTTTATTTGTATCTTAGCCTACAGGTGTCCGAATGGGACGTGCGAGTACTCGATTCGCATCTACTCGACGCGACGATCGCAGTGGTTATTTTCCTGGATTTTTTCGAGTTCATCTCGCAGGTAAAATTAACTATTTTCTGGACTGGATTGGGTGGACAGCGGTAGATTGTAGTTTTGGGTTTAATTGTGCACCGTGTGGATCATCTTTGCAGCTTTTGCGGTATGCCGTGATTTACCTGGAGTAAGGGCGTGTTTGGATTCATGCTTCGTGACCGAGGTGGGTAGTTGTTGTGGGCCTCATCTTTTGACTTACTTACTAGAAATATTAGAGTGATCCCCGTTGTTGATTACCGACTAGTACATTGTGGGTAACATGCATGCTTGTATAGATTGGACATGTGTTATGTTAGTACTTAGTGTTCTTATGAGATCTATTATTATCCTGGATTAGAATGCTCTAATTAATATGAGAACAATGATATCTATTTTTTTTTATCAACATGAGGACACTTGCATGCTTGTATGGACATCTAGATAGGCCACTTTTTACTGCTACACTATCATTGGAATTTGACTTAGGAGATACCATGCTGGCACCGCTTCTCCTTTTATTGAGATGCATGTGGTATTGCTTGGGTTGAGCAGGGTTGTAGGATAGTGTAGTCGGATTTATTGAGTCGGGATTTGTCATACCAGATTGTGGGTTGTGGGGTATTGCGGCGACCGCGGACATTGGGTGGTTGACCGGATGTTTACTTGTGCATCAGATTGGGGATCGGATTTATCTAGTGGATGGCATTTCCCACTTATTGAGTATTAATGCATTAGATTGGGGGATCGGGTTATCTTTAGTGGAGGGGTTTTTTCACTTCGATCAGAGTCATGATCCAGTCCTGCTATATCGTGATACTTGTTACAGTGATACTTGTTACAGTGATACTTTACTCGTGTGGGTCGCTCCCCTCGAGTGCCACTCCGGAGTGTGCGACCGTGCCGGACAGTAGCCGGTCTGTTACTTATTTTGGTATGAGACCGTGCCGGACAGTAGCCGGCCTATTACTTATTTTGGGATGCGACCGTGCCGGTCAGAAGCCGGTCTGTATTCCGCGAAGGAGTTCTTGAGTTCGACAGTTTGAGCAAGCAGTGCCAGTTTTTACTGGCCCATTGATTGGGTTTATTCAGGCAGACACCTTTACTGATGCATTCATATACCTACCTTTCTAGTACTGTATCTAGAGGCATAGTAGCAGTAGTTCTTGTATCAGCAGTTATGTTCATAGCTTACCGCCTTTTCTTTTCTGTTTGCCTCTGGTAGACCTAGTGGGCACGTCAGAGTTTGAGACTTAACCCACTAGGGGAGGCTACTGATTTTATAGTAGTTCTCATCCCCATTCTTGTTGTCTTTTCTTCCCCCTTTGTTTTGCAGAGTCATCTGCAGGAGCTGCTGGGCCATCAACAGCAGATCGAGGTAAGAAGATAGCGGATTAGATAGATCATCCACCCGACAGTATGCTAGCTGGACTTTTGTTGTACCCTATCGTCTCAGACAGTATATTTGTACCTTTATTTTTGGGTCTGGCTTTAGCCAGCTGTTTGTATATTTGTGGTGAACTGGGAGAGACACTTGTATTTATTTACAGTTGTACTTTATTTTATTTCCAGCTTCAGTCTGAGATGTAGTAGTTTTAGTTCAGCTCTATTTTTATGCTCTTTTATTATTTCTCTTATATCTGAGCAGGCTACCGACACTTCGTGTACACGAAAAATTCCGTGTGCACGGCGGATCTGTGAGCGGGCCCGGGTTTTGGTTTACACCCGGGGCGTGACAAGAAGACTGATGGAAGGCGGATATGTAGCTTACTTGGCTTCAGTGGATTTAGCGACTCGACCCTCAACACCGCTCTCCGATATCCCGGTTGTAAGGCATTTTCCAGACGTTTTTCCAACCGAACTCCCGTGGATGCCCCCCGAGCGAGAGATCGATTTCCCTATCGAGCTTCTTCCAGGCACGCAACTTATCACAAAGGCACCGTACAGAATGGCTTTCGCGGAATTGAAGGAACTCAAGGCACAACTAGAAGATCTTCTGGATAAGGGGTTCATCAAGCCGAGTGTGTCGCCATAGGGCGCACCCGTACTCTTTGTGCGAAAGAATGACGGTAGTTTACGTTTGTGCATCGATTATCGGGAGATAAACAAGGTCACAGTGAAAAACAATTATCCCTTGCCTCGGATTGATGACATATTCAACCAACTACAAGGAGCAACGGTGTTCTCAAAAATCGATCTGCAGTCTGGCTATCACCAGCTTAGAGTTCGGGGTGAGGATGTTCCTAAAACAGCTTTTCGGACTCGATACGGCCACTACGAGTTTACAGTTATGCCGTTTGGACTTACAAACGCTCCAGCAGTATTCATGGATATGATGAACAGAATATTCAGACCCTTCTTGGACCAATTTGTAGTGGTCTTTATTGATGACATCCTGATTTACTCACGTACGGACGAGGAACATGAGGAGCATTTGCGGGTAATTCTTCAGACTCTCAGGGACCAGAAATTATTTGCTAAACTTAAAAAGTGTGAGTTCTGGCTTCGTGAGGTGGACTTTTTGGGACACATAGTTTCGGCGATGGGAATTGCGGTGGATCCTAAGAAGGTGGAATCAGTAACTAACTGGCCCCGACCGACTACAGTGACGGAAATCCGAAGCTTCTTAGGTTTGGCAGGATATTATAGGCGCTTCGTGGAAGGTTTCTCAAAAATTGCCACCCCTCTAAATCGTTTAACCCGGAAAGGGGAGAGATTTGTTTGGACAGCTCAATGCCAGGAGAGCTTCGTGGAACTCAAGGACAGGCTAACACGGGCACCCGTGCTTGCACTACCGAAACCTGGTGAGAATTTTGAGGTTTATTGTGATGCATCACGGAACGGTCTTGGAAGCGTGCTGATGCAATAGGGGAAAGTTATAGCCTACGCATCAAGACAACTCAAGAATTATGAGCGAAACTACCCTACACACGATTTGGAACTCGCAACAGTCGTTTTCGCTTTAAAACTTTGGAGACACTACCTTTACGGAGCTCATTGCAATGTGTTTTCGGATCACCAGAGCCTTAAATATTTATTCACGCAGAAGGAATTGAATTTACGGCAAAGACGTTGGTTGGAGTTGCTGAAGAACTACAATTTGTCCATTCAATACCACCCCGGAAAAGCAAATGTAGCAGCCGATGCCTTGAGCAGGAAGGGTCAAACAGAGGAGTTACCGGTGAGCGCGATTACTCAGCAGGACAGATTAATCATAGACTTCTCACGATTGAGATTGGAGGTTGTACCGGAGGGCACTGTTACTTGACTTATGTCCCTTGTAGTCAAGCCTACCTTGTTTGAGAAAATCCTGGAAGGTCAAATGACAGACGCTCAATTGCAGCTCGTACAGGACAAGATTACCTCAGACCGAGAGGACGACTTTTCGATTGGTACGGACAATGCAATACGGTTCCGAGGAAGTATTTGCGTGCCCGACTTGCCTGATTTGAAGGACGAGATATTGTCAGAGGCGCACTATGCTCCCTATACAGCGCACCCTGGTGGCACGAAGATGTACAAAGATCTTAAGCAGACTTTTTGGTGGCCTAAACTGAAGGGGGACGTAACGCGGTTCGTGGCACACTGTTTGGTTTGTCAACAGGTAAAAGCCAAACATCAGCGTCCGGCGGGGAAACTGCAATCTCTACCAGTGCCAGAGTGGAAGTGGGAGCGGATCACCATGGATTTCGTCACTGGTTTTCCACGATCCCAACAAGGTCACGACGCGGTCTGGGTCATATTGGATCGATTGACGAAGTCGGCTCATTTCCTACCTATTCAGACGACGTGGACTCGAGACCGTTTGGCGCAAGTCTACATCAACGAGGTTGTGAGATTGCATGGGGTGCCGGCATCGATTACTTCAGATAGAGACACTCGGTTTGTGTCGAACTTTTGGCAGAGTTTGCAGCGGGCTTTGGGGACCAAACTACAGTTCAGCACGGCTTTCCACCCCCAGACCGACGGACAATCAGAACGGTTGATCCAGATTCTTGAGAACATACTCCGAGCGTGCGTACTTGACTTGGGCGAGGAGTGGTCTCGTTATCTTCCTCTTGTGGAGTTTGCCTACAACAACAGCTACTAGGCGAACATTCAGATGGCGCCGTATGAAGCTTTGTACGAGCGTCGGTGTCGATCCCCAATTTGCTGGGATGATTTAGGGGAGCGAAAGTTGTTGGGTCCATACTTAGTGAGGCAAAGGTGCGCATCATCAGACAACGGTTGTTGACCGCCCAGAGTCGACAGAAAAGCTATACGGACCGGAGGCGTCGTGACTTGGAGTTTCAGGTCGGGGAGCATGTGTTGCTCCGGGTTTCGCCATCCAAGGGGATCAAACGGTTCGATTTGCGTGGCAAGTTGAGCCCCCAGTTTGTTGGACCATTTGAAATCTTGGAGCGCATTGGCCCGGTAGCCTATCGTTTGGCTTTGCCACCAATTCTTGATCGGGTGCATAACATCTTCCACGTATCAATGCTCCGGAAATACCTCCCTGATCCATCTCACATCCTTGGTGCCTCCGCAATCGGGATTCGAGAGGATTTGAGTTTTGATGAGACACCGATACGGATCTTGGCACGCGAAGACAAGAAGTTGCGCAACCGGATTATTCCTTACGTGAAGGTGAGGATGTGATGCTCAGGGACGCCTACAATAGTTGTGGAGTAACCATGAAGAGCGTGAAGCTACTTGGGAATTGGAATCGAAAATGAGGGAGTGTTTTCCGGTTTTGTTTGATGAAGGTAGATGATAAGTTTCGAGGACGAAACTTCTTTTAAGGGGGAGTGATGTAGTATCACGACCTTTCTTTTTATTTTCTTTTGAATAAATTAGTTGTTAGGGGATTAAATTATCGAGTTTTCTTGGGTAGAACATCGGTGCTTGCGGGTATTTTTCTGTAATAGAGCTCGAAAAACGGTGAACGGCAAAGCGATCGGATCTGAAATCCGATTTACTGATCTTTCGGAAAGAGGTTTTGAAGGTCTCGATATTCGTAATATGCATCGGAATCCGTGTTAAGTGATCGGCATGCTTTTCGAGGAGATTGGAATCTCTCGCTCTATTTTAAACGACTAAGGGGTTTTATTTGTTTTAGTACGTACAAGAAAAAATAATATTTTTTATTATACGTTTAATTTCTCTCTTTCAAGAAACGAAAATCCTAGTCGGAGAGAAAAAAATGAGAGAGAGAGAATTTCCCTTCTTCTTCGTTGATCAAGCGTGTCGGAGGCGGGGAGCGGAATTGGATTCTCATCGCCTGCGAGGAACGAGTTATTCTTCTTCTCCCTCTTATTCTCCGCGAGATCAAGGTTAGCGATTTGATGTGTTAGTTTCTGTGTTTTGTTTTCCGTTTCATGCGTGGGGGGAGGGCGCGGGGCTGCACCGCCTGCGACGCCCGCGCGGGGCTGCACCGCCTGCGGCGCCTGCGCGGGGCTGCTGCCCGCGCAGGGCCGCACCACATGCGGCGCGCCGCGCGGGGCAGGTGCACGTGTCTGGCGGGAGTGGACTCTCGCGTATGTGGCGGATCTATGCACGTGTCTGGCGGGAGTTCTTTTAAAAAAAAAAATTATTAATACACATTCTTCCGCTTAATTAAACCCTCGGGGCGTGACAGTTATCTCCTGTTATCGGTCGCAATGGCCCAGTGCTTGTATTTACCATTTCAATATTATGGCTTTAGTTCTGTTTATGTGCTTTTGTGGTGGATGTAGTTAGTTGTAGAATTTTATATTTATATCTAGTTGTTGATTATGTCGCCTCTGATTATATCACTATACTTGCCTAGCCAAGCCTAGCCAAGCATGTACAGGGGAGATTCTGTCCGTATAGATAGGAAAATTTCTGTGCATGTGGCGGTTTGTCCACGTTTCGGATTTCAAAGTTTTAAACTCTGATTTATAAAAAAAAAAATTAGACCGCTTTTTGAAACTCGGAACGTGACAATATAAAACTTTAAAATTTGAATTCAAAATTAGAATTAAATTTTTTTTAAAAAAAATTAGCTGCTTATGATTTTCCGTCTCAAAAATTAAAAAAACTAATTCTAAAAATTAAAATTATATTTTAAAAATAAAATTATCAAAAGCTGTTTTGTGTTAACACTTATTTTTGTGTCTATTTTGTAAATTTATGCTACCAAAGTGGACAATAAAGTTAAAAAGGAATTGAAGGTTGAATTGAAGGTCTTAATAGAAAAGTGACAAAATATAAAATAAACATATGTATAAGTATCTATTTTCCGGTTCCTCCGAATGATGTGGCGTTCTCTCACGCGTTTGGCTGATGTGGCGTTCTCTCGCGCAATATACGTTCCGAGTCTAGCGCCGAACCGACTCCCTCTTTCTCTCTTTTCCTAATCCTACCGCCGAACCTTCTCCGCTCTTTCTCTCTTCGTGTGACTTCTAGACTACTCCGCTCTTTTTCTCTCTTGCTAATCCTACCGTCGCACCTCTCACTTCTAGTTAGTATATAAAGTTAGCTATAAAGGAATGTTGAAAGACATGGAATTACTGTGAATTTTCACGGGAAAAGTTAATTGAAAAAAATGGGGATCATTATGTGACCCACATGTTTTTGATTTTTGAAAGTGGTGTTACTAAAACTTATAAAATAATTTTGTAAAGAAAAAAGGAAAGTGACTGATGCATCCATCAAGATAATGAAGAATAATTAATGTTGGAATTTGATTTGATGTAATTTCGACCAGCACTCGGTGACCAAATGGCTATTGTGGAAATTTAGTCTTTATTTGATTAAATACAATTTTAGAATCAAAATTTGAGTTAAATTTGAATTGGTTCTTATAAATTTTAAAACATATAATTTATGATTACGAACAGAATATAGAATATTCATTTTAATAGGAATAGAGCAAATTTTACTATAGAATATTTATTTCAATAGGAATAGAGCAAATTTAACTGTCTATTATTATTTGCTAGAAAAAAAAAATGAAATTTTTTTTTTTAGTAGTAAAGTATAATTTCCATAAAGTATAACAGTAAAATCTAATTTAATTCATTATCTAATAATTTTGTGATTAAAATATAATAGCAAAATCTTACAGTTAAATATTACAAAATTTACAAAAATGATTGAAAAAGATAATCAAGAAATAATTTATCCGAAAACATATAAGACACACTGTGCTAAAACGTAAATGAATAGAAAATACCGTACTAAAATACGAATAAAATTTTCTCTCCTTCGAGCACAATCATGATGAGTATTAACGAAAACTCTTTTAACATTACAAAAAACTAAACAAAATAATAATAATAATAATAATAATAATAATAATATCTCTCCCAAATATACTTGTCTTTATTTATAGGGGCAATTTCCTACATATCCCTAAAAATTTTCTTGTTTTCAGATTTATCCCTCTTAGAAGGCTAATATTAAAACTATCCTTCTTACGTTCCAACTTCTTTCCAAAATACCCCTGAAGTTAAACTCTGTTAGTGTACCGTTTGGAACTGCCGTTATCTGTGTGTAATTATTATTTTGCCCTTTCAAATATATACCCTAAATCCTAAAACCCTAAACCCCTAAACCCTAAAACCCTAAACCCTAAACCCTAAATCCTAAAACCCTAAACCCTAAACCCTAAAACCCTAAAAAACTCTAAACCCTAAACCCAAACCCTAAACCCTAGAACCCTAAAAAACTCTAAATCCTAAACCCTAAAACCTAAAACCCTAAACCCTAAACCCTAAAATCCTAAAAAATCCTAAACCCTAAACTCTAAACCCTAAATCCGGGCAAAATAGGTATATCTGATAGTTTTCAACTCCGATTATTATTTAACTCTAGTTTAACCCTAGTTAACTTAACAAAGGGAAACGATAGGGATATTTTTAATAACGGTGGAACGTATGAAGCGTATATTGGAAAGAAAAAAATAAAAAAGGTAAATCAAATATTTCTTCATATTTCAGGGGTACATAGATAATTATCCCTTATTTATAATGTTGGTATCACCTTTGACCAGTAGATAGCATGAATATATAGTGGAGCACCAATTAGAACGTTGGAACTCCAACGTTCATATCCTAATTAACGCAACGTGACTCCATTTTCGCAAGAAAGAAACGTCCCTAAGAAGAGGGTGGGGCATGCGGAGCGGGGGCACTTGAAGCGCGCGTAATAAAAGTTAAAAAATTAAGTACAGAAGTTGTGTGACTTTATTAGTTGTGGGTTGTTGCTCAAACAACTTCACGGACAAAGCCACATGGCGTTGGACATTTTGATAAAATATAAAGTTGCCAAAAGCTATTAACTACTATGTAAGTAAAGAGGAAAACTCATCAGAGCGCTACTTACTACATGTCTACAACCACTCAGCATGGATAATAATTGTCCTCTTATTGGAGACCACTCTTTACAGCTTTCTTAATTAATTTGCCTAAAAAATAATTTTTACGAAATTAAGTAATAAGAATTTATTTAAAAATTACAGAAAAATAAAACAGAGTTTTATTTTATAATGCATTTGATATTTTGAAAAAAATTATACTATATGAAAAAATTAGTCTGATTTTTACTGTTTGAACTGTGACTTTAAAAAAAAAATACTCTATTTTAAATTTAAACATTCAACATAAAAATTTAAATTTAAAAATATAAATTTTTAATTTTTAATTTTAAATTTTTAAAATTAGGATTTAAATATTAATTTTAAAAATTTAAAATTTGAATTTGAATTTTAAAATTTAAATTTCAAATTTTAAATTAAAAAATTTAAATATAAAATTTAAATTGTAAAATTTGAAATTTAAAATTTAATATATAAAATTTGAAGATTTAAATTTAGATTTTATTTTTTAATTTTTTAATTTTTAATTTTAAATTTTAAATTTTTAAAAAGTGACGGGTCGTAGGAAGAAAGGGAACAAGAAGGAGAGGTGGAAAGCAGACGAATAGAATATTCTTTTATAAAGGTCTAACCAGGTTTTTTTTTTTTTTTTACTCCAAAATTACTCTATACTTTTTTTTTTATTTTAAAATTTTAAATTTAAATACAAATTTTAATTTTAAATTATTAATTATATATTTTATTTTTTTAATTTTAAATTTTAACTTGTAAATTTCACATTTCAAAATTTAAAATTTAAAATTAAGAAATTAAATTTAATTTTAAATATCAAATTTTAAATTTAAAATCTCAAATTTTAAAATTTTAAATTTCAAATTTAAGACAAATTTAATATTTAAAATTTAAACAAATTTAAGTTTTAATATACAAATTACAAATTGCAACTTTTTAAAATTCAAATTTTAAAGTTTAAAATTTTAAATTTTAGATTTTAGTTTTAAATTTTAAATTTTAAATTTTAAATTTTAAATATTCAAATTTTAGATTTTAAAATTTCAACTATAATTTGAAATTAAAAATTTAAATTTAGATTTAAAAATTCAAATTTAAATTTAGATTTTAAAATTTCAACTATAATTTGAAATTAAAAATTTAAATTTAGATTTAAAAATTCAAATTTAAATTTAGATTTAAAAATTCAAATTTAAATTTAGATTTAAAAATTCAAATTTAAATTTAGATTTAAAAATTCAAATTTTATATTTTATATTTTATATTTTATATTTTATATTTTATATTTTATATTTTATATTTTAAAATTTATATTTTAAATTAAAATAACAAATTTTATTATATTGTGCAAATTTTAGTTTAAAATTTGAATTCAAATTTTAAATTAAATTTTAAATTTATTTTAAAATAAAATTTAGTAAAAAATTATTATTTGTGAAAGTAAAATTTTTTTGTCAAACAACTTTACAAAATTATTTCAGAAATATCACTTTCTTACAAAATACCTTCTGAAATATCAATTTCTATTTAAACTCGGCTAAACGCTTTCCAGCTTTTAACTAAAATTAATTCTCTGAATCAAAATTAGTTTTGCAAAATTCATTTTTCCAAAAACTAGGCCAAACGGACCTTGATTTTGATTTGGAGTATTGATTTTAGATAAAAAGTGATTTTTCTGAATTGATTTTGTAATTTTTTTTGGCAAATTCTTTTTGCTATTTATAAATAATAAAATTTTTAATAAATTTTATTTTAAAATAATTTAAATTTTGAATTTAAAAATAAAATTAAAATTAAAATTTTAAATTTTAAAATTAGCATAATAATCAAAATTTTGATCATTTTATTGAAAATATAAATTTGAAATTTGAAAATTTAAACTTTATAATTTTAAATTTTAAATCGAAATGTAAATTTTAAATTTCAAGTTTAAAATCTAAATTAAAAATTTCAAATTAAAAATTTATCATTTAAGTTTGAATTTTAAGAAGTAAATTTAAATTTTAAAATTCAAAAATAAAACTTTAAAATTTAAAATTTGAAATTTAAAATTTAAAATTTGAATTTTTAAATTTACAATTTGAAATTTAAAATTTAAAATTTAAAATTTTTTAAAAGAAATTAAATTTTAAATTTTAAATTTTAAAATTTAAATTTTATCTTAAATTTGAAAATTAAAATTTAAAGTTTTAAAATTTGAAATTTAAAAATTTCAAATTTCAAATTTCAAATTTAAAATTTTGAAATATGATGTTACAAATTAAAATTTAAAGTTTGAAATTTTAATTTTTACAATTTTGAAATTTAAAAATTTATTTAAAATTTAAAATTTTAGAATTTTAAAATTTTAATTTTGAAATATGAAATTTACTATTTAAATTTTAAAATTTATAATTAAATATCTAAATTTTAAAATTTGAAATTTAAATTTAAAAGTTACAATTTGAAATTTAAAAATTCAAATATAGAATTTAAATTTTAAATAAAAAAATTAAGTTTAAATTTAAAATTTTAGCTGAATATCATAATTAGATTTTATAAATCTGGTTTTAATTGTTTCTGATTTTGGACCTCGAATATTAAAAAACTAATTTTAAAAATTAGAATCAAAATTTGAAATAGAAGTTGTCAAATACTCGAAAAATTATTTTTGAACTCAAAATTATTTTCCGAAAGCTTGGTTAAACACTCTCTAAGGTTCCGTTCCCAATCCTAATTAGAGAGTGCTTGGTTTAGTATTTAAAAAAAAAAAATTTGAAAAAAATTATTTCTGAAAAATTAATTTTGATTTAGATAATTAATTCTTGTTCAAAGTTGTAAAACTTTTGAACGAGAGAATGATTGTTTTAAAGTGAATTTATAAAACTATTTACTTAAATTTATTTTCTATTTGTAAATAATAAATTTAAAATTTAAAATTTAGAAGTTTTAATTTGAAATATATACTAAATATATACTATATTTAGTAAATATTTTATTATTATATATAGTATAGAAAAATAATAATAAATCATATGTGATCTCGCGCTGATGCTATTCAATCAAATAATTTAATCATGTTTAAACCAATAATCTAAGATCTAATAATATTTTTTTGATAGTAAATTTTTTTAAAATTGAAATCTTAGGTAGCATTTAGTTGGAGGATAAAGGAGAATATTGAAGATAACCCACTTTATTCCCAAACACTAATAGGAACATTTGGGAATAGTTGTTCCTAACCGTAGCAGTTGGGAACAGGTGTGAACAACTGTTCCCACCCGTAGCGGGTGGGAACAGCCTTGGTTGGAACTAATTCCCCCGACTCTCTCTCCCTCCCTTCTCTGTCCTTTTACGTAGATCGAGGTACCTTCTTCTTTATCTTCTTTCCAAATCTTCCTCCCTATCGCAGTGCTCTCTTCCTACCACGCTTCTCGAGGCTCCTTCGTCCCCATCCTTTGAGTTGCGCGGTGTGGGTTTCTTCTCGGCCGATCCCTGCGACCGCAAATCTCTAGGGTGTGGGTTCTTCGCTGCGCGGATCTGCGACCGTTGATCTTTGATTGTGGGTTCTTCCACGACCTCTCTCTGTGGGTGTGGATTTTTTCTACGCCTCTCTCTGCGACCGGCGATTTGTGGGTCAGTGTTCTTCCTCGGCCTGTTTCTGCGACCAGCGATCTTTGTGGGTCCTTTTTCTCCACGCTTCTCGAGGCTCCGTCTTCCCCAACCTCTGTCAAGGTGCTCTACACGTCCGTCGATCTTTGGTTGTGGGTACCTCCTTGGTCTCTTCCTGCGACCCTTCTGAGTTGTGCGGTGTGTTTTTCCTGCGCCCTGTCCGCGATCGGCCATCTGTGGGTCCGCGGCCTCTCTCTCTGCGACCGGTGATCTTTGCGGTGTCGGTTTTTAGCCACGCGATCACCGGGACTCTTGATTAGTTAACATATCATTATATTTATTAATTTTTTATATTATAAATTATACATTAAAAAAAACTACAAATCATCTATTTATTTCTCTTTAAAAACGTTTTTTGAAAAAAGAGTAATTTTGTAATTTCATATAAAATACATTTCTATATACTTCTTTTTTTTTTTATCAAATAAAACATAATTTTTTTTTTTTATATCTAATACTAACCTAATATTCAATCAAATACAAAATTACAATAATTTTTGCTAATTTTCAAACTTATACTTATTACTACTGAAACAATTAATAAGCTCTTATTCTTCAACCAAATGCAGTCTAATAAGAAAATTACAATTATATGAATATTGGATCCGGCATTGACCCATGTCTAAACTCGGGCCGGTGTACTACGGACCGACCGTCGGCCCCTTATTAAATCTTAATAACTGAGCATACAGGTTTCCTGTCTGCTATCCCCACATTTTCCTCCTAGTAGTAGTAGTAGTAGCAGCTTTTGTTTTTCATTTTTTTTTTTTTTTTTTTTTTTCTTTTTTTTGGGGTAATAAAATCCAAATTATTACAAAATAATCCTCCTCCTCGGCGCCTGCCTCCCAATAATGTCGGCACCGGCACCGGCCCCGGTCCCAGCAAAGAAAGAGGGCAGGGACGGTGATTTAGAAGCCAACTGCAGGAGGAGGAGCAGCAGCGGCGACGCCACGGCCACCGCCACCGCCAGCACTACCACCATTACCCGTAGGTGGGTGCTTTGGAAGGTCCTCTTTGTGGCCTCTTTCGCCGTGCTACTTCTGTGCGCCGCAGACACCTCTCCTCGGCCTCCTCCGCTCCAGTTCGGCTACTCCGCCTACACGTCTTCCCCCACCCATCCTTCTTCTTCTTTGTCCAGTAATAGTAGTACAGTAGTAGTAGCTGGGACGAAACAAGCCATCTGGATGTCCGTTCCCATCACCCCCAACTTCACCGACGCCCTCCTCTCCCGCTGGATGGTTGGCCCAGTCGGGGAACCCTGCCGCGACTCCCGCACCGCCGACATCTCCATCCCCGCCCTCGACGGGCGAGTGTTCCCCGTAGAGCTGTCGGCCGCGGAGATCCACGAGTTCTCCTTCTCGGCGTTGGACGTCGCCGGCCGGCCCCGCTGCCTCGGCGGCGACTACTTCGAGATCGACCTGTCCGGCGCTTCCTGGAAGTCGCGGCCCCCGCTCGTCGACCGCGGCGACGGCTCCTACTCTCTGCGACTCCAAGTCGCCCCCGATTTCGCCGGCGCCTTCAACCTCACCATCACGCTCCTCTTCAGAAGCTTCGAAGGGCTCAAGATGTCGCCGGCGCGGTTCAAGTACGGGAGGGAGCTGCGGAAGATTCCCATCATTATTATACCCGGTCCCAACAGTGGTGGTGGTGGTGGTCCTGGTCCGGAGCTGCGGACGTGCCGCCGCTCGGATTTCGGTGAGAATTTCTGGTGGTCCGGGCGGTGGACGCGGCACGGCCGGGAGGCGGCAGACTGCGCCGTGGACGGGGAGGGGCGGTACCGGTGCCTGGCGGCCGAGCAACCATGCGAGCCGCCGTGGTGCGTCGGGCCTCTGGGGGCGCTGGAGAGCGACGGCTGGGTCTACTCCGCGCACTGCTCTTTCAAGATCTTCGCCAGGGAACCGGCCTGGGACTGCCTCGCAAACAAGTGGATCTTCTTCTGGGGGGACTCCAACCACGTCGACACCATCCGCAACTTGCTCCGCTTCGTGCTCGGCCTTACCGACGTCAAGCAGGTCCCCCGCCGGTTCGACTCCAACTTCACCAACCCCAGCGACAGCTCCCAGTCCGTCAGGATCACCAGCATTTTCAACGGCCACTGGAACGAGTCCATGAACTACCTCGGACTGCAGTCTCTCGAGGACGAGAGCTTCCGGCGTCTGCTGTGGAAATTCTTCACGACGGAGGACCGAGTCCCCGACGTCGTCATCCTCAACTCCGGCCTGCACGACGGCGTCTACTGGCGGAGCGTCGGCGCGTTCGCCCGGGGAGCAGAGCGCGCGGCTGAGTTCTGGGCGGAGGTGATGAGGCACGTGCGGCGGCGAGGGAAGCCGGTGCCGAGGATATTCTACAGGACGACCATCGCCGTGGGAGGGTACGCGAGGAAGATGCCCTTCAACCCGAGCAAGATGGAGGCCTTCAACGGCGTTCTGCTCGAGAAGCTGAAGGACAAGGGGCTACTGCGCTCGTCCGGCGGCGGCGTCATCGACGACTTCGACATGACGTTCCCCTGGCACTACGACAACCGCTGCAGCGACGGCGTCCACTACGGCCGCCCCCCTGAGAAGGCCGTCTGGAGGGACGGCCAGATTGGCCACCACTATTTTGTCGATCTGATGCTGGGCCACGTCCTGCTCAACGCCATTTGCGGCGACTGACTGTCACGCAATTTTCCCAGGATCGATTGTAATTAACACTTACTGCGCCCCCAGTTGCATTTTACACACTTTTGATTATATCTTTTTCTTTTTTTAAGAGAAAATTGGGTTTATTATTGATAATGATGGTCATAATGATGACGATTCTTTTGAATGCAGTTTATATACTTTATTAAATATTTTTGTTAAAATTTTAATCGGTGAATGGTGAGCTAATTTTATTTTGTTCAACTTTATATTGTTTACGCTATTTTTATTAAAAACGATAAATAATTCATCATTCACCAAATAGTACTTTATGATTTTTAAAAAATTATTCTCTACGAATAAAAATTATATTATTCACCATTAATTAGATATGGACACTAATGATAATAATAGCAAAAAATTTAATGATAGAACTATAAATAATTAAATATGAAAAAAAAATCACCTATTTTGGTAGCATCAATCGACCAAATAGTATGCAAAATCTTTTTATTTTTACAAACTAAAATGTTGAATTTTCTACTCTAACCTAAAGAGAATTTTCCAAATTTTGAAAACTTCCAAAAATTTTTATACCAAAAATATTTTAACTTTTAAATCCTTGCAAATACTTCAATTAGAGCATATTTGGTTTGAAATATTTAATACTTTAAATAAATCATTTCTATGCTAGTATTTTGATTAAGAGATTGGTATTTTAATTTTCATTCTTGGGAAATTCAAATCTCTCAAAAATGATTCTCACCTCCATCAGTAAGAAGAAAAAAAAAAATGCACTACTTATTATTTGAATTCAAATGCAAATCATATAAATTCATTAAATTAAATAATAATTTTAAAAATAATTTTAAATTTTAAATTTTGACTTTGATCTTAAATTTGAATTATAAATTCAAATTTAAGTTCAAATTATAAGTTCAAATTTAGATTTTATTTTTGATTAAAAATTTAAATAGCAAATTTAAATAGGTACTTACTATAATTACACTTAAATCTCAAAAAGAGAAGAAATTGCATTTTATGCAATTTCCGTACATAACAGGGCAAAATTTCACCAATTTCTCAGCCAAGATTTGGGCTTCCCTTCCACGATCCCTATCTCAAACCTCACTCTGGATATTACACGGCCAAGGTCCGGACTTTCCTTCCACAATCCAGATCTTGACATTGTGACATTATTTTCAGTATTTTTCATTTCTTCTTCTTTTCGTTTTAATACTTTAATTTTTTTTTAAAAAAAAAATCAAATTCAACACAATCGAAACTCCTCAAACGTTCTTTAAACACTTTCAAAAACTTCTCAAATTAGGAAATTCAAAATTTTACTTTATTAAAAAGGTTAAATTTCGGAGTTGTATTGGGTTGAGTTTTGTTGGGCTATTGTGAGAGAGTTGTGTTGGGCTGTGTTGGGTTGTGTTGAGCCATATTAACTACTTTAATAATCCTTCCATAGCTAGGCAGTTTTCTCAGAGTAAATCACATTTGGTTAAGGAATATATAGAAATTGCTTATTCCTAATAAACACAAAAATTTTGGGATAGACAGAAACAAGATTAATTTTATATTTGGATAAAAATTTGATTATTTTTAAAAATAAAAAAAAAATAGTGTTTGAATAGCTAAGTTGGAATAATAATAATAAAAATAATTATAGTTTTAAAATAATAATATTTTATCTAATTAAATAATATAAAAAATTAGTTAAATAATAATTTAACTTATCTAATTAATTAATTAATTATGAATGCAACTAGATAATTCTAAATATTAATTAAATAAAATAATTAACAATATATTCTATTATTAATAATTTAAATAATCACAAATAATTTAATAAATTAATTAGTTAATTATTTAATATTTTCATAACTAATAATAAAATAATTAGATTAGTCAAAATATTAGATTAATTAAAATTATATTTGTTTTAATTATGTTTATTCTTAAATAGAAATAAGGAAAATGATAAATGTACATCCCAAATAGAGTGTATATCTTACACCCCACCCATTCTATGGTGGGCTGAATTCTACTAGTCACTTCGAAGTGACGAGTGGAGAAGTCCCAATTCTAGGATTGGTAGGGTGTAAGATATATATATCCCTAATGGGGTGTATAGGTAGCATCCCTCAACAAAGACGAGTGGAGAAACCTCCACCCTAGAATGGATGGGTGTAAGATATACACCCCTAATGGGGTGTATAGGTAGCATCCCTCGTAGGAACAAATGTATTCTCAAAAAAGGTAGAACATGTTAGTGTTTATTATTTTTTTATAATTTAAAACATGTTTTTAGCTTTTGGGCTTTTTAGGTGCCCCAATATCAATGGGGTTTACATAGAAGTCCAAAACTTTAGCTCACCACATGTGATGTTTACTTTCACAACGAAAATTCATCACATGTGGTAACTATTTAAAGATACGCGCATAGCATGAACCAGGCTAGGCTAGATCGGGCAAGTTCGTTTTTTATTTTCTCTTTTGTTTTTGTTTGCCTTACTTGACTTGGGAAGTATATATATATATATAGTCCGGCTGGAATACTATCGATAGCACCAAACAATCGGTGCTACCAAGATTTTAGTTTTTGAATGAAAAGATGTGCGGTTGAATTATAGTGATCCCCTAAGATTTTTACTATTCAACCAACCACCTACTAAATTCTAAGGAACCACTATCATCCTAATCGCACATCTCTTAAATCTTTTAATCCAAGGGCTAAAAAATTTGTAGCACTAATGATTTGATGCTATTGATAGCATTCCATCCTATATATATATATATATATATATATATATATATATAGTCCGGCTAGTATACTATTAATAGTACCAAGTTATTGGTGCTATTAAGTTTTCTACCCTTATATCATTTTCATCTTTTAGATTTTACTATTTCCCAACCACCTATTAAACCCAAGGGACCCACTATCATCTCAACCACATATTTTTTAATCCAATGGTTAAAAACTTAATAGCACAAATAATTTTGTACTATTAATAGTATTCCAGCCTAACTCTCTCTCTCTCTCTCTCTCTCTCTCTCTCTGACGCCCCTAATACATCGGATGTGGATGGAATTGTGATTGAGTTTATATGAGACATGAACACTAGTAATAATAACTGGGCTTAAGCATTTTAGGCTGTGGTTTGGGCCCAACGAGTTAGTATTGCCAGTGGGCCGGGTCGTTACATTTGGTATCAGAGTCAATAACTAGTCGGAAGTGTACGGCGAGTCTCGGCTGAGTCTGGGTCTAGATGACAGGACTAGCGAGACGAGTCTCACATCGCCTGGTGATCTTGGGCTGCTGTGTGTGTGTGTGTTTGGGCTGATGAGGACGTCAGGCCTAAACGGGGGGAGTCTATGACGCCCCTAATAGTCCCGCATCGGATGTGGATAGAATTGTGATTGGATTTATATGAGACATGGACACTAGTAATAATAACTGGGCTTAAGCATTTTGGGATGTGGTTTGAACCCAACGAGTTATTATTGCTAGTGGGTCGGGTCGTTACATTTGGTATCAGAGCCAATAACTAGCCGGAAGTGTGCGGCGAGTCTCGGTTAAGTCTGGGTCTAGATGACAGGTCTAGCGAGACGAGTCTCACATCGCCTGGTGATCTTGGGCTGTTATGTGTGTGTTTGGGCTGATGAGGACGTCAGGCCTAAACGTGGGGAGTCTGTGACGCCCCCAATACATCGGATGCGGATGGAATTGTGATTGAGTTTATATGAGACATGAACACTAGTAATAATAACTGGGCTTAAGCATTTTGGGCTGTGGTTTGGGCCCAACGAGTTATTATTGCTAGTGGGCCGGGTCGTTATATTTGGTATCAAAGCCAATAACCAGCCGGAAGTGTGCGGCGAGTCTCGGCTGAGTCTGGGTCTAGATGACAGGACTAGCGAGACGAGTCTCACATCGTCTGGTGATCTTGGGCTGCTATGTGTGTGTTTGGACTGACGAGGACGTCAGGCCTAAACGGGGGGAGTCTGTGACGCCCCCAATAGTCCCACATCGGATGTGGATGAAATTGTGATTGGGTTTATATGAGACATGGACACTAGTAATAATAACTGGGCTTAAGCATTTTGGGACTATTGCTAGTGTCTATATCTCATATAAACCCAATTACAATTTCATCTACATCCGATATGGGACTATTGGGCGCGTCACACTATATATATATATATATATATATATATATATATATATATATATATATATATAAAATTAAATCTTATGTTTTTAAAAGTATAAAGTTATTGATGCTTATAGATTTTTAATCATTGAATAAAAAGATATGTGGTTAGGATGATAATGGGCCCCTTGGGTTTAGTGGGTGGTTGGTGGAATAGTATGATCTTAGGGATAAAATTGGTCAAAGGGATAGATCTAACGATATAAAACTTACAAGCACCAATTGATTGGTGCTTGTACAAGCATAGTAGCCGGACCCTATATATATATAGGAAAAAGCTAAGTATACACTCCAAAAGGCGTGTACATCTTACACCCCACCCATCCAAGGATGGAATGAATTTCACCCATCACTTGAAGTGATGGGTGGAGAAGCCCCCACCCTTGGATGGGTGGGGGAGTAAGATGTACACCCATTTATGGGTGTACAGGTAGCATTATATATATATATATATATATATATATATATATATATATATATATATCCATAGATACAATTTTGATTTACAGTACAGTACTATACCTTCTACATTAAGTTTTACCTTTTGTTGGGTCTCTGAAAGTCGATAGGTTCGTTCTGCGCCATTCCGGAATCGTGCCGACGGAGTGGACAGTGATCGTTGTATCGCTAAGAGTGATTGCCGGAGCCTCGCATGTGGAAGAGCAATCTCGCATCTAGAACCGTGCATCTACATGTCTCGACTCACATACTTCATCTAATCTTTACTTTCTATTTATTAATAATAGTATAATTATAATTTGCATGCAAATATATAGATTTGATTATTTCGAATTTAAATCAATTTAAAGTATTATTTTGATAAAAAAAATTATAATTTTTTTTTTCTAACAGAGCAGCAGTTCAAGCTTTACATCAGTTTATTCTCAAAAAAAAAAAAAAAAAAAAAAAAAAAAAAAAGAAGAAAGAGGGACTATTGCTTCAGATCTCTCAAAATTGTGTTTGGATATAAAAAAAAAAAAAGAATAAGGACTTATTCCCTTTCTTTTATATCCAAACCAAATGGTTCCCTTGCAACTCTCTCATAATAAGTACATCCCATTGCAGAGTCTTATTAATAAAATGAGGCTCCTTAAAATTGTCCGCAAAAGTACAGTGAAAAAATATTATTTACAATGTCACAAGCCATATCAGCTATCTGCAAGGATTAAAAAAAAATATATAAGGTCAAGAAAATTGTAAGAATAAGTAAGGCTTGCTTGAAAAATATGAGAAAATTTTGATTTCCAGTCTCATATGTGAGAGGCATTTATGTAGAAAATTCTATTTAATATGAAAAAACAGAAAACAAAGAAAAGTTCTATCTGGGTCACGCTTATCTGAGAAAGCACACTCAAATTAATGAATTCAGATTAACGAATTACATGTTGAGTTAATTATAATAATTTATATATTTACAATACTTTGTCCCGGTTAGGTTCCTTATTAGTACACAATCTTTGCTCTTTATCAAGAACTATATATATATATATATATATATATATATATATATATATATATATATATATATATATATATATATAGCTAGGCTGGAATACTATTAATAGTACCAAATTATTGGTGCTATTAAGTTTTTTAACCGTTGAATTAAAATATGTGTGGTTAAGATGATAGTGGGCCCTTGGATTTAATGGGTAGTTAGAAAAATAGTAAAATCTAACGGATGAAAATAATTAAAAGGGTTGATCTAAGGGTAGAAAACTTGATAGTTGGTACTATCGATAGTATAGTAGCCGAACTCTATATATATATATATATATATATATATATATATATATATATATATATATATATATAGAGAGAGAGAGAGAGAGAGAGAGAGAGAGAGAGAGAGAAAAGAGCTTATATGCTTTTAACAGCATAAGTCTATTCATGTTTGTGAATTTTTTACCATTAGATTTATATTGAGATTTGTACTTTATACTTTATCATTCTCTTTATTTAGTTCTTTTATACTTTATCTTTTTCTCTCTTTAGTTGACTTTACAAAAGCACAAATTTCTATACAAATTCAATGATAAAACATTCACAAGTATGGATTGACTTGTGCTTTAAAAAGTATATAAGCTCTAATATATATATATATATATATATATATATATATATATATATATATAGAGTTGGGCTGGAATGCTATTGATAGCACCAACCCAACTTTGCCACCCATTTTGTAGCCATTGGATCGCATTGAGATCCGTGTAGGCTCTTTAATTAAAAAAAAAAAAAGAAAAAGTAAACAGAAAAAGTAAAAAGTAAAAAGTTTTTCTTTTTAATTAAAGGGCTTGCACGAACCTCAATGCAATCCAATGGCTACAAAATGAATGGCAAAGTTGGGTTGGTGCTATCAATAGCATTCCAGCCCAACTCTATATATATATATATATATATATATATATATATATATATATATATATATATATATATATATATATTATAGTATTTTTTCTGTTGGAAGCGTTAAAAGCTCCGATACTAATTTTCGAAATCGATATTCACGATGATATCGATTATGTAACTCAGGAAAATTATATCTAGAACATACATGAAAGAAGAACTAATACTTTATTAATAGAAAATATTTAATTACACCATCAATCTACTATGGTCCTAATTATCTAATTACCACGCCTAAATATATATAATTATCAAATCATAACAGATCACAAATCTAACTTTTACTTTAGATAATTTTTTTTTTTTGATTAAACAGGGAAAAAACCCTATTTGAAATTAATACAGGAAATAGGTTAGGGAGAGAGGGACCCACTACAAGGAGCTGTGTCTGTGCCCATACACTAGACTGAGCCTGCCAGCAATGCGCAAATTGGCCAGCCCCCTCCCAAAATTCTATCATTTACAACCCAACTCAAAGCAAATGCTGGTCAGAATACCCAATATTAGAGTAAAGCATCCAAAAACAATAGGAATTGTAGAGTTTGATCACATAGATGTCCTGGTAGTGCTGACTTGCTGACAAGGGATTCTGCACCCGCTGCAATCTCTTGCTTTAATAACATTACTACTGCTGCTGCTTCAGGTAGTCAAAGTTGAAATGATGCTGAAAAACTTGAACTCAAATTGCTGCTCACTTCCTTCTGCTGGGGATGAACCCACCAGGTTCTGATTCGCGGCCACTGCGATCGCGCCCCTGCCCGGGCCCGGTCTCCAGCAAGTTTACCCTCCCAGATTCCGGATGTTGCTGGCAGAAAGGTAGCTAGGGAAGCGAAGCGAAAAGACTTGGATGTCGTTACAACAACAGGGGCCAGTCTAAGAGCGTGAACCCAGTCCACTCCAAAACCAGGGAGCAGAAACATCAGATTGACTCAACGGGAGAAACCAGAAAGCTCAAACAAAAGGATAATTGCCGCTGACTGATAGGCATCAGGGTAGCAAAGCTCAAAGACTAGGATGTAATTACTCAGCTAATTCAGGAAAACAGAATAAGAGAGGGAATCCAATCGGAACCAATGCCCAGGAGCCGGCTCAACAGGAATGCATTGACGACAGTTTGACAATCCATCAGGTAACACGTGTATGAACCAATGCCCGAGCCGCTGTCTCTCAATCCCAACAAAATCAGAATGCCCCAGAGTGCCCCAGGTGGCACGAACCATAAAATTGCTTAAGCTGATTAAGCGAGGAAACAGAAATTTATATATATATATATATATATATATATATATATATATATATATATATATATATATATATATTCCTACTCCGGAATAAAAGCCACTCCCTCCTAAAAGAGCAGTCCATAAGGATAAAGATTGGATATGAGAAAGGTCGAGCGTGAATCCCTCTCTGCCAAGTAGCGCAAGTGCCCAGAAGGATCGCACAACCAATCAACCCAATGAGAGGATAAAGATACACTGCTCCTATCTCCAACAAGGAATCACATGAACACTTTTAAAACTTAGAGTAGTCCCAAACTGAGCAAGTATTGCAACAGTAGCTCTAAAACCTCAATACGAAAAGAAGGGACCTTCTCCACGCAGACAAAGCGTTGTCTCTGGAAGTTTGTCAAGAACAGGAACGAAAGAACCGGCTCGAAAGATTGTCCGAGGTCGGCAATAAGGTTGTCGCGAATAAAGAGATAAATGATCATGATCAACCAGAGCGCAGGACCAAGAAGAACAGCAAGAAGCGTAAAATAGTTAAATAATTGGTAAGAGATCATCTAGAGTGCCATAAGGTTGTCGTGAACGGAAGAGATAAATGATCATCCAGAGCATAGGATCAGCCAGAAGAGTAAAAGTTAGATAAGAGGTTTTCTTCTCGCCCCTCCAGGACAAAGAAGCAGCTGCAACTCCACCACTTCAAAATTCAGCTGCTACTCCCCCATATCAATGTCAGCATCAACGGTGTGATAACACATTGTCTAGAAGAACCCGGCACATGAGCAAGATCAGACAGAGATTCCGAAGATCCCTTGGTGGGGCATTGTTCAGATTGTAGAAATCCCGGGACCAGCATAACAAAGTGCAAGAGGTAAAGAAAACCAGCACCTGACAGGCCTAAAGGAGCAATTGAGGCTCCTCAGACTTCCGGGCTTCATATTAGACCCCAGGTATAAAGAGGAATCCCGCTATAAGAGAGGTTGAATGCCCTTGATGCCCCACCGCTGCTCAGGGAAGCGCTAGCCTTAGCTCAGGACTAAGGTCCAGAGATTGAAGGTATCAAAAATTCTTTGAGCACAGCAGGAACTCTGAGAAGAGCAGCCAGTGAAGATACGCCTGTTGCGTTCGTTCCAGAGTTCCCAGCAGGTTGCGGCAAATAGAATATCAAAGTGCATTTTATTCCGGCCCTTCAAGGTCATCCTCGCACCCCTCCATCTACTCGCGAAGTCCCCCGAGAAATACAGTAATCTGTGACAAGTGTGTGGCCAGGATTGGAGAAGCTCCTTCCAAAGCGACCTCGCAAACTTGCATAAAAAGAACAGATGACCCAGATTTTCAATTCCAGCACGACAATTCATACAGATGGAAGGACCAAGCCAGCCTCTTTTGCTAAGAAGCTTCGCAATGAGAAGCCTATATCTAGCAGTAATCCAAAGGAAGATTTTAATCTTGAGTGGTAATCGAGTATTCCATAGATACGAGATCTTGCTGTCGTTGACCCCGTCGAAAGAAATAGAATTGTAGGCAGTCTTGGTGGAGAAAATCCCGTTGGTGCTCCATCTCCAATGGATTAAATCGTCGGAGTTAGACAAGTGGACACTGTTAATCGCTGCCTGCAGGGATATTAACTCACGCCGAGCCTCCGGACAAAGAAGGGCATGAAAGCCCAAATCAGTCTGGGAGCCGAAACGGCGCAGCCACTTATACACCGAAAGATGTTTGAGAGATGTCGCAGCAAATAAGCTTGGGAAACTAAGGCGCGGTGACGAGTCGCCCCACCAACGCGCCTTCCAGAAGGACGTCGACATCCCATTTCCGACTAAAAAGGTGGTGGAGGAGATGAAGAAAGGGAGTAGAGAGAGCATACCCTTCCAAATTGGGCAGCAACCTGCCGGCAACGCCTCTACCGAAAGAGGTGGCCGATGGGAGTAGTGTTTCACGGTCAGCAATCGCACCCAGGGGAGTGCCTTAGAATAATGGAAAGACCACAAACCCTTCAAAAGGAGAGCGGAATTTGAGTTGTGGAGGTTGCGGATACCCAAGCCTCCAAATTTAATCGGGCGACAGAGGTGTTCCCATTTGACCAAACAATGAAAACCGTTGTTTAGTCTTTTCCCCTTCCGGAGGAAGTCCTGGCGAATCTTGTCAATAGAAGTAATTACCCAACGAGGGAGAGAGAAGGCAGAGCAAAAGAAGGACGGAATAGAGGAGACAACCGAATTTAAGAGCACCAAACCCCCCCCCCCCCCCCCCCCCCCCCCCCCCCCCCCCCCCCCTCCCCCCCTAGAAAGCAGGAGGCCCTTCCACCCCGCAAGCCGCTTGTCCATTTTTTCAATGAGAGGGAAGAAGTCGGATTTGCCTAGCGACTTTGGAGATAGAGGTAAACCCAAGTACTTTAGGGGGAATTCCTGAGTACGGCAGCCAAAGAAAGAAGCAAGAGCTTCGGTGTTAGATAATTACAAATAAATTTTTGAATATAATTTGGATAAACTCTATCTCTAACTAACTTTTAGATTAAATTTAGATTATTATTTCCAACATCCTCCCTTAATCCAAACTTTATCTTCGAGCTGCAAATTCCATGAAACTCACATTTTGATTTTGCAATCTCTGTCACTGTTGTTGTCGTGTTCGAGTTGTGTACCATGAAACATGTCCAATAATATACTACCATGCGCGAAATCTTTGCCACATATAATTCTGATTATTCATATGTTTCTTCAAAATCTGTGGGTTTATCCAAAAATCTGGATCCGATATTTTAGATTCACTGGTTTCAATGTGTACACCTTGTGCCATACCAAAACTCATTATTTTTAATTCTATATTTTTGTCTGCCTTTTTTTTTCTTCATCCACATTATGACATATGAATATTTCTTCAATAACATTAGAAAAAGAGTCAACTATTTTTTTGACTTGATGGGTAATTACTTCATCAACAGAAAATTTTTTACTTATATCATCATAGTGAATTTTCCCGTCGGTCTGGATCTTACCGTTTTGATCATCGACATATTTTTCGTGAATCAAATCTTCTATGTATTCTTGATTAGGATTTCCTTTCCAAATTTCGTCATAAACTGGGATTTCTATGTCTTCATAATAAGATTTAATTTTTTTTTTCTTCTTGAATTTCATTCTCTTCCTACAAATCTTCTCATTCAATTTTTGCTAAAATTCTCCATGTTTCTCGTACCCTTTTTGTCGTTGAATTTTTTTTCAAACAACACTAGATCCATTGCTTGAAAAATATATGACATAACTTTTTTATCTCTCTTTCTAAATTCTTCTTTACCAATTTTTTTTTCATAATTTCTATTCTCTATTAGATCCCACAAATCTTGGGATTCTAAAAAATATCGAATGATGATTTTCCATCGTTTAAAGTTCGTTTCATCGAACTTAGGTAAACTAGGTTGAATAAACCAATCTAAATCCATAACGAAACTAGAAAAATTAAAAATTAAGTTTCAAACTTGTACCTTTCTATTCAGATGACGTCCTTATTTTATCGAGATATCACCAAGTTTTTTGTACTTCGGTTTGCTTGCCTAACCCAACTGGCTATTTGGACAAGTTTTTTGATCTCTTCACGGGCTTTCCTCGCTCTCTTTTCGTCAAGCGTCACAACCATCTTCTCTCATGTGTTGTGAGGAGACCAACTTCTTCGAAACAATACCTTTGCTTCGGTTTCACCTGAACGTCACATTGGTCAATCTGCTACGTGTCGCTCGACTTTGATGTAGTTATCTGGTACATTGATTCTATATTTTTTCCAAATCTATTGTCGTCTGGCTTAGAATTCATTCGGTAGTTTTCGGCTCTGATACCAATTGTTGGAAGCGTGAATACCGATTACAACAATTAGTATCAGAGCTTTTCATGCTTCCAACAATTGGTATAAGAGCCGAAAACTACCGAATGAATTCTAAGCCAGACGACAATAGATTTGGAAAGAATATAGAATCAATGTACCAGATAACTATATCAAAGTCAAGCGACTCGTAGCAGATTGATCACGAAGGTGACGTTCAGGTGAAACCGAATCAAAGGTAAGACTCGTGAAATTTAAATGCAAAAGAAACTTGAGTGGTTGTGTACCGGTGTGCAAATTGCACAGTTTTTGGGACACGGTTTCCCGACTTACAGATCCGAGTCTGATCTCGATAATCTAAAATCACCAGTGCGACCGTCTCGTCAAATTGATTAAAGATGGTATAAACGGATTTTCGATCCGATGGTCGGATCGTCTCGAAAACAGCGAAGAAGAAGTGGGGCCCACAACTTAAGTTGTGAATAGTAACCCCCTTAGTTAATTCTCCCGTCGGCCAACGTCGGTCGATCGACCGTTTGGAGTCCGAACATATCAGTCCAGGTAGTCGATTTTAACCGTTTCATCATTCTGAACGCAATGGCGCTGACGAAATTAGTGTTTGACGGCTCTGGAGCATCGGGATGCATGCCATACAGTAGAATTTACTGTATTAAATAGGTCAAACATTTTTAGGGGCACTAAACTGAGGAACCAAAATTACTACTTTATAGATTTCGTCGAGTCGGACGTCGTGGCGAAATCCGTTTTTCCGTTTAGCGACTCGAATGCCTCGAAAAATGTGAAAAATAGCAAAAAATGTAGTAATTTACACAAAGGACCCCATATTTTATGCTCTGATTTTCGTGCAAATTTCTGGAGAGGGTCCTAATCGCAAAATCAAGCTACAGTGAGGGACCTAGGTCTAAATATCCAGAGTTGAGGGAGCAAAATGCATTTGCGGCGATATGCATATATATACATGCATTAGGGTTCTCTTGCAACCCTAATTCGTAGCCCTAGCTCTCTAGCCGCCTCACCTAAACCCTTCGTCTTGATATGCTCTCTCCACGGCCGTTACGCCGCCGGTCGCCGCTGTCTCTCGCCGGAGAAGACAAAGAAGCAAAGGAGAAGCCTTGTTCTCGGGTTAAGTTGGAGAGGAATGCAACAGAGAGGCTTGGATCCCTCCAGATCTCTTCTGAAGGCATCTCTGTGCCTTGGTGACCCGAACCAAGGAACCCCGGTGCCTAGCTCCGTCGTGTGCCACCGGCGGGGATCCTTTCTTCTTCCTCTTTTCCGACGAGGTAAGATCTTGCCACTTTTTCGATTTTGCTGGGACTTGAACCCATTCAATCATTTTCTGACATCGAGAGGGTCATCCCTGTAAAGTTCCGAGGCCAGCAGTGCTCCGGTTAACCGGCGGGGGCAACCAAGCCGCCGGAAATCCAGTTTTGGCCAGATCCGTGCGCGAGCTCCATCCGACTATCGAAACCAAGATCGGCCACGTTGGAATTCTTCGTCTGGTCGACTGCAACCTCTCCACAAAGTTTGAGGACGATCGGTTGAGGATCCGCGACGCTCGGGCGTGCCTTAGAACCGGGCAGAATCTTGTCTTGGCCGAACCTCGCCGCCCGGCGCCGCCGCTCACCCAAGCCGCCGGCCACCCCCTTGGCAAGCTCCACTGCACTGGGGGAAGTCACTTGGTGCAAGATGTTGGACCTAAAGACCCTCGGTTGGGAATTCGCCATTAGTGAGCATCGAGCTTGCCGAGCTTGGTCTCCGGCCGCCGCCGCCGCTTCCAGTCACCGGACGACCACCCAGGTAAACTCTAACAGACCTTGTTAACCTTCCCATGTACTTGCATGTAGCATAGGAGCCTGCTTAACCGTGTCTGCCATGTTGCACCCAAAGTGGCCGCAAAAGCCTTGTTCCGGCCAACCACCGCCCGGAGTCGCCGGCGTTGGGTCTGGAGGTGACCAAGCCACCTCTTTGAGCATCCTCCTGTTGCTGCTTGCCTCAGTGTGCATCTTGAACCCGAGCAGACCCAGCCTCGGCCAAACCGAGCTCTAGCTAAGGTGCAACTCGGTCACCTTGCTCCGACGATCTTTCGGGCCGATCTGCGTCGCGCCTGAGGTGAGCCCTAGACTCTGTAGACCCTAATAAACATGGTGCTCCTGTTATTTAAGGATTTGATTAAGTGGTTAGGTGATTTGCAATATAAGCCTATTGTGAACTATGTGATCATAGGCCCGATTGTGTTTTCGGGCTTCGTGTGCACTCAAACCAGTGAGCACGGGTTAGCTCGCGTCGAGATCGAGCTACCGTAATTTACGGCATAGTCTAAAACATCCGGGATTGGGAGATCGAGTCGAAATAGTGGTTAATTGGGTGTATTTATTCAATTTTAAAGAACACTAGGGACCAAGTTGCAAATATGGCTTTGTGGACTGTCTTGGACAGTGTGTTTGTGATCTCTAAGCTTTTTGTTAGAGGTCTGTTGGTCTTCGTTAAGCGGAAATCGGTTAACGAACCGTAAATCGGCGAAATCGTCGGTTTAACGGCTTTCGGCGCGAGTTTCGCGTACTTTGATGTAATAGAATGATAAATGGATCTTATTCCCTATCTCTGGTTATTCCCGACGCTGTCCTGGCTGGTCCAGTGGCTCTCGTTTCAAGTCGGTGGCTTCCGGTGCCAAATCGGCCTTTCCGGAAGTGTGAAGTAATGATGGCTCCGATCGAGCATCGATTTCAGCAAAGTGGCTTAATTAGTGAGTTTCAATATATATATAACATGCAATTTTGAAAAGGTTAGGGAAGTTCCCTGTTTAAACTATTTGTATAGTGTGAGTCTGTGGTTTGGGGAATGTGTGAGTCCGTCCCTGATTAGTATTCGTGATTCAGGTCCTTGTAGTCTGACTCCGACTCACGAGCCTTCTGTTGGAGTCGTTGGTCCGCCTACACACAGGTGGGTTATCTTCGGTCCGGACTTTATCTTTTCGGCCCTCTGGTTGCTTTAGTCTAGTCGAACACATGTTCTTGACTTAGCCCTGATTATGCATACCTGTCTTATTTTCATAGATGTTCGTTATCTGCTATTCGCCTATATGCTTGCTCCCCTGTTCATATATCACAGTATAGTTGTTATTACAGTCTGATCATGCCAGTTGTTTATATTCTACTGCATTTATTTCCAGTTATACATGCTTTGATATTCCAGATATGCATGATAGACTTGTGATTGAGATATTCGGACATCTGCTTCCCTGTTGGGATCCTCGACTTGTTGCCGACTACCCGGTCGTTGGACCGCGAGCTTGAGCATAGCACTATGATCGCCACGCACCGCTGTACGTCACGTACACTGACGGTTTGGCCACCGTCACAGTGTTCTTTACCGGTAAAGTGGTCTAGAGGAAAGACCCGTGAGCCCCCAGACAGCACCTGTTGGTGCGGGGTTATGTTAGCCAGATAGGTGCCAGATAGTGGAATGAGCCTGAGGTCCTCGTGACCAATAGTGGCATTGATTGGGTACTTGATATTTTTGTGATTGATGCATAGCTTTTATACTTCCATGTTCTAGCATGCTTATTTCAGTACCTATTATTGCCCAGTATACTTTGATTATCAGTAGACTTGTTAATTGATTATTCAGCTTTACCTATGGATCTATTTACTATCCGCAGATTATTGTATCCAGTAGGTACGATTAGCTATTTCTCGGCTTGTCGTGCCCACTGGGATACACTGTCGATGTATCTCACACCCCCTGGGTGACTATTTTTCAGGTCGTTCGGGTGCTGGGAAGTCGGGACACGTTGGTGAGGCTGTTGCGATAGTACCGACCCTTATGTCACCAGTATATTTTACTTTCCGCATTATGTTTTAAATATTGTAAAATGACTAATGATGTATGCGTAGTTTAGACTACTCTGGTATTGGCTGTAAGTGCTTAGCC
This sequence comes from Tillandsia leiboldiana, assembly GCA_029204045.2. Lineage (NCBI taxonomy): Eukaryota > Viridiplantae > Streptophyta > Magnoliopsida > Poales > Bromeliaceae > Tillandsia > Tillandsia leiboldiana. The sequence goes on from CM055061.1 coordinate 49,794,250, forward strand.
GTGCATGTATAGGAAAGGCTCTGTCCAATTGGACAGGGAATTTACTATACATGTGGCGATCTGTTCACGCCTGAAATGATTTCAAACTCTGATTTCAAAAAAAAATAAAATTAGCCTGCTTTTCAAAACTCGGGGCGTGACAGGTTTCACCTGAACGTCACATTCGTCAATCTGCTACAAGTCGCTCGACTTTGATGTAGTTATCTGGTACATTGATTCTATATTTTTTCCAAATCTATTGTCGTCTGGCTTAGAATTCATTCGGTAGTTTTCGGCTCTGATACCAATTGTTGGAAGCGTGAATACCGATTACAACAATTAGTATCAGAGCTTTTCATGCTTCCAACAATTGGTATAAGAGCCGAAAACTACCGAATGAATTCTAAGCCAGACGACAATAGATTTGGAAAGAATATAGAATCAATGTACCAGATAACTATATCAAAGTCAAGCGACTCGTAGCAGATTGATCACGAAGGTGACGTTCAGGTGAAACCGAATAAAAGGTATTGTTTCGAAGAATCTGGCCTCTGCACAACACACGAGGGAAGGTGGTTATGACGCTTGACGAAAAGAGAGCAAGGAGAGCCCGTGAATAGATCAAAAAACTTGTCCAACTCGAACACGTTGGACTAGGGCTGCATCATTGGACAGGTATCATGCTGCACAACTCGAGCACGACAGCGACAGAGATTGCAAAATCAAAATACATGTTTCACAGAATTTGCTATTCGAAGATGAAGTTTGGATTAAGGGAGGATGTTGGAAATAGTAATCTAAACTTCATCTTCGAATAGCAAATTCTGTGAAACGCGCATTTTGATTTTGCAATCTCCGTCGCTGTCATTGTTGAACTTTATCTTTGAATAGCAAATTCTGTGAAACATGTATTTTGATTTTGCAATCTCCGTCGTTGTCATTGTTGTCGTATTCGAGTTGTGCAGCATGATACCTGTCCAATGATGTTTCGAAACCGGTATTCACGCTGATACTGATTATTGGGAATCCGGTACTCGCCCTGGTACCAACTTTTGTGAATCCGCAACCCGCTCCAGTACCGCAACCCGCACCGGTACCGCAATCCACGCCAGTACCACCTAGTGTTGGGATTCCGCAACGAAAATGTAAAATCAAGTTTTTACCATAAACACGTCTCTTCAACAGAATCCTCTTCTAGAATAGAGTAGCTTCAATCTGAACTCTCCTCCTGAATTTCTCTCACCCTTCTCTCGTCTTCTATAAACCTAGAAGACTTCAGTCTTTAAACGCACTCGTACGTGCATCCAATATCATGGATATCTTGGCCATGCCATATGGATGTGGCTAAATCCTAGCCTCCACCATATCATATGAGTGTGGTTAAACCTTACCACCACGGTGGGTGCGGCTAAACCCTACTACCACCGTCAAAATAATAGCACATATGCTATATTTATAGCTTACATAAAAAACTATCGAAATCCTAGTCTAAATATATTTTTATTCTAATTAATATTTAAATCTTAACAAACTTATCTCCAACAGATTTAAATGTTAATCTTAATCTAACTAGAATTCAACTACAAATCTAACCAAATCCTAACAATCTCCACCTTGATTTGATTTGTAGTATTCAATTGCTACAACGAGCTCTCCGCCGCTCCACCTTGAGCGACTGTATCTCTGTACGATTCGATCTCGCTTTTGGACCCTCTTAGCTCCACCTGAAGCCGAAAAATCACATACCTTCGAGTCCAACACGCCTATCGAGTTCAAATTGTGATTGCCCCCTGTGATGATCGGTAATCCAGTACTCTGATGTCGATCTCTCCTGAGGATCGGTAATCTTTAGTTCAAGTATACCCAATGAGATCCAATTTTTCCTCACATCCGGAACATGCCGAACCTCAGATATAGTCCTCATAACTCCATCGAACATTCGTACTCGAATAGTGCCAATGCCAACAACTGTACACTTAGCGTGATTTTCCATCAATACAACTCCAACAGAGATGACCACATCATTGGCATATGCGATTGGGCCATATGAGTGAATATGGTATGACGAAATTGAGTGAGAGAGGTTTACTTGGTAGTCAGAGTTTTGAAAAGTTGGACTTCTGCGAGCATTGCGTTCTTGGCAAACAAAAGATAGTCAGTTTTAAGGCCGCAGTTCATCGAACAAAAGGTACTCTGGACTTCTGCAGGACCAATTTTGATTTTACAATCAACGTCATTGTCGTTGTTGTCATTGTCGTTGTTGTTTTGGGCACACACCTTACTGTTGGGAATCTGCTACTCGCTCCGGTATCAGATTTTGTGAATTCGCAACATGCTCCGGTACCGCAATCCACTCCGATACCGCCTAGTGTTTGGATTTTATTGAGGCATTATCTAAATCAAAGGAAAGAGATACAATTCTGGTGGTAGTTGACAGATTAACAAAGTATGCTCATTTCATTTTCCTTACCATCCTTTCACAGCGACTGATGTGGTCAGAGCCTTTATGAACTTCATTTACAGACTAATGGGTGTCCCAAAACCATTGTGTCCGATCGAGACAAAGTGTTCACTAGCCATTTCTAGAGGGAGCTGTTCAATTTATTGGGAACGAAGTTACACATGAGTACAACCTATCACCCGCAAACTGACGGACAAATCGAAAGGGTCAACAGGTGCCTAGAGACCTATCTCAGGTGTATGTGTTTCCAAATTCATGGCTGTCGCACGCTGAGTGGTGGTATAACACTAATTTCCATACCTCATTGGGAATGACCCCATATGAGGCACTGTATGGTCATACCCCTCCAAACTACCTGGTTGCCACTGCAAAGGCAGCTACTTTCCAAAAAGTAAGGAGTTGGGCCATAGAAAGGGAACTTTTAACAAAATAGTTAAGAAATCGCCTACAGACTGCCCAAAAAAACTATAACCAGACTACCAGGGCCATGAGAAGAAGGTCAAGCTCACTGCGAGGCTGTGACGACCCGACCCGCTAGCAATAATAACTCATTAGGCCCAAACCACAACCCAAATGCTTAAGCCCAATTATTATTACTAGCGTGTATGGTCTCATATATCCTATCAGAACTCATTTTCCATCCGATGTAGGAGATGTTACAGACTCCCCTCGTTTAGACCTTAACGTCCTTGTCGGATCACAGACATTCCCATCCGATGTAGGAGGTGTTACAGACTCCCCTCGTTTAGACCCTAACGTCCTCGTCGGATCCAAACCAGATCACAGACAGACAGAGTAGAATTACCAGGCGATGTGAGATTCTAGAGGTGGCTCGTACAGATTCAAGAGGTGGCTCCCACCAAACCCGTGGTGTAGCACTTTGCTCCACATAGCACTTAGTTCTCACACTTCCGGCTGGTATTAGTCTCTGATACCATTTGTAATGACCCGACTCGCTAGCAATAATAATTCGTTGGGCCCAAACCACAACCCAAAATGCTTAAGCTCAGTTATTATTATTAGCGTGTATGATCTCATATATCCAATCATAACTTCTTTTCCCATCCCATATGGGATTATTGGGATGTTTCAAACTCCCCCCGTTTAGACCCAGACATCCTCGTCTGGTACAAACCAGATCACAAACACAGAACAAATCATAATTACCAAGCGATGTGAGATTCTAGAGGTGGCTCCTGTAGATTCAAGATGTGGCTCCCACCAAAACCCATGGTACAGCACTTTGCTCCGCATAGCACTTAGCTCTCACACTTCAACCGGTATTCGTCTTTGATAACATTTATAACGACCCGACCCGCTAGCAATAATAACTCATTGGGTCCAAATTATAGCCCAAAATACTTAAGCCCAATTATTATTACTAGCATGTATGGTCTCATATATTCAATCAGAACTCTTTTTCCATCCGATGTGGGAGGCATTACAAACTCCCCTCGTTTAGACCCTAACGTCATCGTCGGGTCCAAACCAGATCACAGACAGACAGATCAGAATTACCAAGCGATGTGAGATTCTAGAGGTGGCTCCTACGGATTCAAGAGGTGGCTCCCACCAAACCCGTGGTGTAACACTTTGCTCCGCATAGCACTTAATTCTCACACTTTCGGCTGATATTCGTTGTCACGCCCTGAACCTGAAGCGTAACAGACGCCGCATACTTGTTAGATAAGCAAATACGCAAGGCTACAGAATCAAACAGAGAACACACAACGATGATCACAACAAAAATTATCAAATTCGAAAAACTAGATTTATTAGACAGTGACAAAATTAAGATCAGAATCAAACTAATTGTTACGACTGAAAAACTAAGGTCTACAAGACATTTGGTTCTACAGATTCCATAATTAACAATGAAGCAGAAGTGAATAAATTAAATGCTAGATAGGAAGTCTAATTAATCACATCTAACTACACTAAATATGAACAAAAAAAAAAAAAAGACTCAACGACGACTACGTCTAGCGTTCACTCGGACCCGTCCCGGCCCGGTAAAATAGTTTCGGTATCTAGGTAAGAAATTACATACCATATTAGTCGGATTAAGCATACAACGAAATAAATAATAAAAGTTATGAAATAAATTAATTTAAGTAACTAGTCTATCATTTGCAAAATTTCAGAAAATAGAGATTATTAAATAACAAAATAATTTTCTTTCAGCAATCAAACGAAATTAAAAATAAATAAGTCTCCAATAACTAACTATAAAAAATTATAAAATATGATCCTTTGGCGAGATCCAGAGGCACCCAAAAGTGTAGGCACTCAAAAATGCAGGCATCTAGAGGCGCAACACAAAGACGAAGCTAGCTTCTATAACAGAGTACATGTCGACATGACCAACATTAGTATAACAGAATACCAAGAGACATTATAATTTAAAATATTTACTAGTCGCTAATATACAGAACAAATTATCAATTTCAGAAATATTTTACTAAAAAACTCTGCCAATCGAATTTAAAACTTAATTTTCATAATGTATAATAATATACTAAATTCTTAGTTTTAAAATCTATAAAATATAAATTCTCTTATAATCAAAATATTTTCCTATACTATATAGCAAAGAACTAATGGGTGTCCGGTCGCTTACCATAAAAGTAGATTTTAAACTAAGAAGCTATCTGGTTGAGAATGCACAAAGAGTCAATCACTGGAACCTAAAATAAAACTTTACGATTCTCTATGAGCTACTAAGAAAATAAATATAAAACTCAAATTAACAATCTGATGAACGAAACCTAAAATAATAAACGATCAAATTGGATAGGCACACAAAGGTCAACAATATAAATTACACATACTAACAAATAGGTCGAGATTGAGCATGAAAAAGAATCGAATGAAAACTAAATGAAAACTATATTATTAATTAAGAAAAATGTGAAAGTCTAAAGTCTAAGTTAATCAAAATGGCAAGATAACTAGAATAGAAGTTAATTATTAAACAAACATTTGTAGTGTCGAAAAGAATGTGGATTATTAAACAAAGGTTTCTAGTGTCGAAAAGAATGTGATTTTTAGATGTCGAATCATAAGTTCATAACCAGAAATTAAATGAGCTCGAAATTAGGAGCAAAAATGATATATACCTTCTCTTACGCATTTTGTCGAACGGTTGGTGTGCAATTTGAAAGGCATGAAGAATTTAGAGAATTTGCACAACTAAATTTCATGAAAAAATTTCAGAGTATAATAATGAGACAATCATAATAATCATAGATTGGAACGAATCAGATTTTAAAAGTTTTAAATTCAAATCAACAAAGGGGCAAATACTAAATATATAACCTCATAACCTATAACAATAATGTTGGAAGATCTCAAGATTTAATAAAAGAGATAAACATGAACGAATAATAATAATAATAATAATAATAATAATAATAATAATAATAATAATAATAATAATAATAATAATAATAATAATAATAATAATAATAATAAGAGATCTCTTTGAGAACGAAAATAACGACGTCGACAATGAGATTCCGTTGACGGTGAACCAAGGATGTCAACCAAATGCGAGGAAGGTGGCTGTGGCGGCGGCAACCACTATGAATGACAACTAGGGGGGTCAACGAGCCGAACACGAGCGAGCTGGGGTCGGCTCGTGTTCGGCTCGTTTAATAAACGAGCCGAACACGAGCTGACTCGTTTAAATATCGAGCTGAAAAATTTGGCTCGTGTTCGGCTCGTTTATTAACGAGCCGAACACGAGCTGGCTCGCGAACAACAAGTTCGATTTTTATTTCTATTATTAGGTGTAAAATTGAAAGAAAATTAAAATTTTAATATAATAATTAAAATTCACAAAAAATTAATAGTCTAAAATCTAAATAGTAATATATAATATATATATATATATATATATATATATATATATATATATATATATATATATATATATATATATATATATATATATATATATATATATATATATATATATATATATATATATATATATATATATATATATATATATATATATATTCGAGCTGTTATCGAGCCGAACACGAGCGAGCTGACCTCAGCTCGTGTTCGGCTCGTTTATTAAACGAGCTGAAAAATTCGGCTCGTGTTCGGCTCGTTTACTAAACGAGAGATTCGATCTCGAGCTCATTTCGAGCCGAACACGAGCTGGCTAGCGAACAGCGAGCTGGATTGCCACCCCTAATGACAACGACGCCGGCGATGATGGTGATGAACGACGGAGGACAAGTGGCTCGTGTGCGTGCGTGCGGGCGTGGAAAAAAAAAAGTGAGAGAGAAAAAAAAAAAAGAGATACGATTGCAGCTAATTAAAAATTTTAATTAGGTTAATGTGCTGTCAGGTTCTCCAGCTTTCGATATTTACGAAAAAGTCCAAATTTAAGGAAAAAGGCATCAAACAATAAATTTAAAAGTACGGTGTGACGCCCCCAATAGTCCCACATCGGATGTGGATGGATTTGTGATTGGGTTTATATGAGACTTGGACACTAGTAATAATAACTGGGCTTAAGCATTTTGGGCTGTGGTTTGGCCCAACGAGTTATTATTGCTAGTGGGCCGGGTCGTTACATTTAGTATCAGAGCCAATAACCAGCCGGAAGTGTGTGATGAGTCTCGGCTGAGCCTGGGTCTAGATGACAGGGCTAGCGAGACGAGTCTCACATCGCCTAGTGATCTTGGGCTTGTGTGTGTGTGTTTGGGCTGACGAGGACGTCAGGCCTAAACGGGGGAGTCTGTGACGCCCCCAATAGTCCCACATCGGATGTGGATGGAATTATAATTGGGTTTATATGAGACATGGACACTAGTAATAATAACTGGGCTTAAGCATTTTGGGCTGTGGTTTGGGCCCAACAAGTTATTATTGCTAGTGGGCCGGGTCGTTACATTTGGTATCGGAGCCAATAACCAGCCGGAAGTGTGCGGCGAGTCTCGGCTGAGTCTGGGTCTAGATGACAGGACTAGCGAGACGAGTCTCACATCGCCTGGTGATCTTGGGCTTGTGTGTGTGTGTTTGGGCTGACGAGGACGTCAGGCCTAAACGGGGGGAGTCTGTGACGCCCCCAATAGTCCCACATCGGATGTGGGTGGATTTGTGATTGGGTTTATATGAGACTTGGACACTAGTAATAATAACTGGGCTTAAGCATTTTGGGCTGTGGTTTGGCCCAACGAGTTATTATTGCTAGTGGGCCGGGTCGTTACATTAGATAAACCCACATTTCACGCATTTCGAGACAACCGGGTCGTCAAACTGCGAAACAGACTTCGCCACGACGTCCGGCTCGTCGAGACCTATTTTCAAATCTGTCACGCCCCGAGTTTCAAAACAGCGGTAGAAAATTTTTTTTTTTATCAGAGTACATATTGAAACCCGTGACGTAGACAGACCGCCACATGCACAGGGAACCCTCTGTCCACTGGGATAAAGTCTCCCCTGTACATGCTCGGCTATACAAATACAATACTGAATCAGAGGCGATGTAAACAACAACTGAATGTAACTAGTACATGTCCAACATACAACACAAGATCCACATCTCCCAAATATAATACAGACTAAGCACTGAATAAGAAATACTGGAATCTGTAGTCGATAACAGGGTCAACTCTACCGTGATAGCTCACTGGATCGTCCCAATCTCTCAACACCCGACTGACCTGAAAAATAGTCACCCAGGGGGTGTGAGATACACTCTACATGTATCCCAGTGGGCACGACGGGCCGAGAAATAGCAAGTCGTACCTACTGGATACTGAAATAAGCGGATAGCAAAATAGGCTATAATCACAAGGCTGAATAACTGTATACTGTACTGATATAATCATGCTGAGTAATAAACAAAAGGAGCTGAATAACTGTATGCTGTACTGTACTAAGCATGCTATGTAATAAGCAATAGGGAAAGCAGGGTACCATGATCATGTGCTAAGCAATAAAGCTGGTATCACATATAAAGCTGAGTAAGCTATAACTGGCAATCATGTGAACCTGGTCAATCTCAATAATACTGATCATGCTATAGAACAGAGCAAGGATGATAACATAATATCAAAGTTGTAAACAAAGAGTACGAACAGTCATGTGCCAGTCATGCCAAAAATGCTGGAGTAATCAATGCAAATCATGCATCAATGATAGAAATCAAGTACCCAATCCATGCCACTGTTGGTCACTAGTGCCTCAGGCTAATGCCACCACTGGACACCAGGACCTCAGGCTAAGCTGCCATAGAACAGGACCTCAGGCAATTGCCACTGTTGGTCACTAAACATGCTATCATAACCCCAATGGGCTCACGGGTCTATGTGACGACCACTTTACCGGTAAAGAACGCATTGTGGGGGATCAGACCCACTGCGATCGTGAATGAAAAGCTGGTGCTCTGGCAATCATAATGCTGATGCTCAAACTCGCGGTCCAATGACCGAACCATCGGCTACAAGCCGGGAAAATCCCACTCAGGATGCTGAAAGCTGTAATCTCAACTGATGCAGTATAACTGAAACTGTATAACAGAAGCTATATACTAGAAACTGTATACCGAAACGAAACTCCTATTCTAACATGCAGTATAGAACAGGAATGCTGAATAAACTGAACTGATGACCAATCATGCATGACATATGTCCAGATACATATCTACTGATACTGAAAGCAAAATGCATAAGAAAAGCTCACATGTGGAATCAAGGCTATATAGATATAAGGATTAAGTGTTGGAATGCAAGTAAATAGTAAGAAGCAAGTAAAAACTCAATAGCAACCATAATGCTGAATCTCAATCCACGGTCGGTAGACCGGACAGTCGGAGAGAAGCCGGGGGAATCCCCACTGGGATATCGATACTGATGTAAATCATGCCAAGTACTGAAACTAGTACTCCTATTCTAAACATGCAGTGAAGAATAGAGTATAAGACATGTAACCAGATATATCAATCAATGCTGAAAATAATAAGCATAACGAAAGGCTCATCTGTTGGATCAAGGATATCAACAGAACAGGGGTCCGTCCTACCACGGTACCCGTAGGGCCGAAATGATAAAGCCCGGACCGAAGATAAACCCACCTCAACACAAGCGATCCTGAAATCCGCTGGGAGGCTCACTGGCTAGCGGCTGACTGCTAGCAAAAGTGCTCGAATAAAATCTCGGGCCATAAAGTTCTGTAAGTTGCAATATGACGCACGCACTTCGAAGCATCCGGATCGCCAAACGCGAATTCTGTCAGTGCCATTGTGCTCAGAACGTCAAAAATAGCTAGAATTGACTACTCATAATGCTAGAACGTCAAAAATAGCTAGAACGTCTCGCTAGTACTGTCATCTAGACCCAGACTCAGCCGAGACTCGCCGCACACTTCCGGCTGGTTATTGGCTCCGATACCAAATGTAACGACCCGGCCCACTAGCAATAATAACTTGTTGGGCCCAAACCACAGCCCAAAATGCTTAAGCCCAGTTATTATTACTAGTGTCCATGTCTCATATAAACCCAATTATAATTCCATCCACATCCGATGTGGGACTATTGGGGGCGTCACAGACTCCCCCGTTTAGGCTTGACGTCCTCGTCAGCCCAAACACACACACACAAGCCCAAGATCACCAGGCGATGTGAGACTCGTCTCGCTAGCCCTGTCATCTAGACCCAGGCTCAGCCGAGACTCATCACACACTTCCGGCTGGTTATTGGCTCTGATACCAAATGTAACGACCCGGCCCACTAGCAATAATAACTCGTTGGTCCAAACCACAGCCCAAAATGCTTAAGCCCAGTTATTATTACTAGTGTCCAAGTCTCATATAAACCCAATCACAAATCCATCCACATCCGATGTGGGACTATTGGGGGCGTCACAGACTCCCCCCGTTTAGGCCTGACGTCCTCGTCAGCCCAAACACACACACACACAAGCCCAAGATCACCAGGCGATGTGAGACTCGTCTCGCTAGTCCTGTCATCTAGACCCAGACTCAGCCGAGACTCGCCGCACACTTCCGGCTGGTTATTGGCTCCAATACCAAATGTAACGACCCGGCCCACTAGCAATAATAACTTGTTGGGCCCAAACCACAGCCCAAAATGCTTAAGCCCAGTTATTATTACTAGTGTCCATGTCTCATATAAACCCAATTATAATTCCATCCACATCCGATGTGGGACTATTGGGGGCGTCACAGACTCCCCCGTTTAGGCCTGACGTCCTCGTCAGCCCAAACACACACACACAAGCCCAAGATCACCAGGCGATGTGAGACTCGTCTCGCTAGCCCTGTCATCTAGACCCAGGCTCAGCCGAGACTCATCACACACTTCCGGCTGGTTATTGGCTCTGATACCAAATGTAACGACCCGGCCCACTAGCAATAATAACTCGTTGGGCCAAACCACAGCCCAAAATGCTTAAGCCCAGTTATTATTACTAGTGTCCAAGTCTCATATAAACCCAATCACAAATCCATCCACATCCGATGTGGGACTATTGGGGGCGTCACAGACAGATAAACCCACCACAGAAGACACAAGGTCGTGGAGTCTGCTGCTGACTGCCAGCAAAAGTGCTCGTAGCCCGTACCTGGGTTCGGGGGTGTCTAGTCGGTTTCCCCTTGTTTGAGGATTAACTAATACCCAAACAAGGCTCAATACACAAGATCTCCACATCCCTACAGTCCAAGTTTGGTCTGAGGTGAGCAGCGCCATGGCCGTTGTTACAGGTGTGGCCATGCCGGGCACATGGTGGCTAATTGCCCACAGTCATCCGCATTTATACATTCTACTATCGCTGCTTCGGATGATCCACCAACGGAGGACTTAGCAGGTATGTTTAGTTTTGGTTGTTATCACGTCGTGTTAGTGGCATCTGATGTTTGTTTTCAGTATTGGTATTGAGATTGGTGTTGTAAGGTACGTTGGTACCTTCTGTTGGTTCGCTGTGTGTTATGTCTCCGACTAGTTGTTGGCGATAGATTGTGGGTATTTTTCTATTCTTTTGATAAGCACGTTGGCTGCAGACAACGTACTGTCGAAAGAGTGGATGAAATACTCTACCCCGCAAAAAGGTGGCGTATTATGATTGGGTTCTGTGACGCCCCCAATAGTCCCACATCGGATGTGGATGGATTTGTGATTGGGTTTATATGAGACTTGGACACTAGTAATAATAACTGGGCTTAAGCATTTTGGGCTGTGGGTTGGGCCCAACGAGTTATTATTGCTAGTGGGCCGGGTCGTTACATTTGGTATCGGAGCCAATAACCAGCCGGAAGTGTGCGGCGAGTCTCGGCTGAGTCTGGGTCTAGATGACAGGACTAGCGAGACGAGTCTCACATCGCCTGGTGATCTTGGGCTTGTGTGTGTGTGTTTGGGCTGACGAGGACGTCAGGCCTAAACGGGGGGAGTCTGTGACGCCCCCAATAGTCCCACATCGGATGTGGATGGATTTGTGATTGGGTTTAATGTAACGACCCGGCCCACTAGCAATAATAACTCGTTGGGCCAAACCACAGCCCAAAATGCTTAAGCCCAGTTATTATTACTAGTGTCCAAGTCTCATATAAACCCAATCACAAATCCATCCACATCCGATGTGGGACTATTGGGGGCGTCACAGACTCCCCCCGTTTAGGCCTGACGTCCTCGTCAGCCCAAACACACACACACAAGCCCAAGATCACCAGGCGATGTGAGACTCGTCTCGCTAGTCCTGTCATCTAGACCCAGACTCAGCCGAGACTCGCCGCACACTTCCGGCTGGTTATTGGCTCCGATACCAAATGTAACGACCCGGCCCACTAGCAATAATAACTCGTTGGGCCCAACCCACAGCCCAAAATGCTTAAGCCCAGTTATTATTACTAGTGTCCAAGTCTCATATAAACCCAATCACAAATCCATCCACATCCGATGTGGGACTATTGGGGGCGTCACGGGGTGTTACAGAGGTACTTTCAAATCTTGCAACGCATAGTATCTGTAGCATTCATCCTTTTTTTCATGTATCTTGCTAAAAAGAATCCCTCCCCAGTGGAACCAGCGAACCCTATAGTACCATTACAGGTGAAGAAAGACAACTACTAGCAGAACCTAAAATTTTAGATAGACTTGGGCTACTGGGCACTGAAACAGAGATTTCCAAACTTCGATCGTTGAGGATAAAGATCAACTAAAGAGAGAGGGAGTTGCCACCTAAAATTTTAGATAGACTTGGGCTACTGGGCACTGAAACAGAGATTTCCAAACTTCGATCGTTGAGGATAAAGATCAACTAAAGAGAGAGGGAGTTGCCATACCTGCGTAGGTAACATAGTAGCTTAGCATGTTAGTAAAGAATAAGAAGCTTAGCATGTTAGTAAAAAATAAGAATCTTAGCATGTTAGTAAAAAATAAAAAAAATTAACATGTTTGTAAAGAATAAGAAGCTTAGCATGTTAGTAAAGAATAAGAAGCTTAGCATGTTAGTAAAAAATAAGAAAATTAACATGTTAGTAAAGAATAAAAAGAGTTTGAATGAGCTTGGGGAATGGAGGAGATGTCTAGTGACATGGAAAAGAAGCCAGAGAAAGGAAATGAGCATTCCAGCAGTTGTTATCGACATTCCAACTCTGCCGCTTCAAAAAAAACTACATAAATATAGAAAAAAATACGAATTTCAGTTTTCGGAAGGGCTGTCAATCCAATTAGTATAACTCTGCCGCTTCAAAGAAAACTATATAAATATAGAAAGAAATATGAATTTCAGTTTTCGGAAGGGCTGTCAATCCAATTAGTATAACTCTGCCGCTTAAAAAAAAACTATATAAATATAGAAAAAAATATGAATTTCAGTTTTCGGAAGGGCTGCCAATCCAATTAGTATAACTCTGCCGCTTCAAAGAAAACTATATAAATATAGAAAGAAACATGAATTTCAGTTTTCGGAAGGGTTGTCAAAAATATTTTAAGGAATAAATGACAGGAAGATTGTTAATGATGGTGATAGACTTTATTTGTTATTCAGGAAGTTCGGCAGAGATCTAAGTAAAATTCAAAAGCTAACCGACCGTAAAGAGATCGTCAACTTCAAACTTCATATCCCTGGGCAACAGGCTGAATTTGACAATGCAACTACTACTAGATTAGCTGATTGACCACCACCACCTCTTGGCTGATTAACCACCACCACCTCCTTGGTTGATTGACCATCAGGTGAAGAAGGACAACTACTACCAGAACCTAAAATTTTAGATAGACTTGGGCTACTGGACACTGAAACAGAGATTTCCAAACTTCGATCGTTGAGGATAAAGATCAACTAAAGAGAGAGGGAGTTGCCATACCTGCGTAGGTAACATAGTAACTTAGAATGTTAGTAAAGAATAAGAAGCTTAGCATGTTAGTAAAGAATAAGAAGCTTAGCCTGTTAGTAAAAGATAAGAAAATTAACATGTTAGTAAAGAATAAAAAGAGTTTGAATGAGCTTGGGGAGTGGAGGTGATGTCTAGTGACATGGAAAAGAAGCCAAAGAAAGGGAATGAGCATTCCAGCAGTTGTTATCGACATTCCAACTCTGCCGCTTCAAACAAAACTATATAAATATAGAAAGAAATATGAATTTCAGTTTTCAGAAGGACTGTCAATCCAATTAGTATAACTCTGCCGTTTCAAAGAAAACTATATAAATATAGAAAGAATAATGAATTTCAGTTTTCGGAAGGGCTGTCAATCCAATTAGTATAACTCTGCCGCTTCAAAGAAAACTATATAAATATAGAAAGAAATATGAATTTCAGTTTTCGGAAGTGTTGTCAATCCAATTAGTATAACTCTGCCGCTTCAAAGAAAACTATATAAATATAGAAAGAAACATGAATTTCAGTTTTCGGAAGGATTGTCAAAAATATTTTAAGGAATAAATGACAGGAAGATTGTTAATGATGGTGATAGACTTTATTTATTATTCAGGAAGTTCGGCAGAGATCTAAGTAAAATTCAAAAGCTAACCGACCGTAAAGAGATCGTCAACTTCAAACTTCATATTCCTGGGCAACAGGCTGAATTTGACAATGCAACTACTACTAGATTGGCTGATTGACCACCACCACCTCTTGGCTGATTGACCATCAGGTGAAGAAGGACAACTACTAGCAGAACCTAAAATTTTAGATAGACTTGGGCTACTAGGCACTGAAACAGAGATTTCCAAACTTCGATCGTTGAGGATAAAGATCAACTAAAGAGAGAGGGAGTTGTCATACCTGCGTAGGTAACATAGTAGCTTAGCATGTTAGTAAAGAATAAGAAGCTTAGCATGTTAGTAAAAAATAAGAAAATTAACATGTTAGTAAAGAATAAAAAGAGTTTGAATGACCTTGGGGAGTGGAGGTGATGTCTAGTGACATGGAAAAGAAGCCAGAGAAAGGGAATAAGCATTCCAGCAGTTGTTATCGACATTCCAACTCTGCCACTTCAAAAAAAACTATATAAATATAGAAAAAAATATGAATTTCAGTTTTCGGAAGGGCTGTCAATCCAATTAGTATAACTCTGCCGCTTCAAAGAAAACTATATAAATATAGAAAGAAATATAAATTTCAGTTTTCTGAAGGGCTGTCAATCCAATTAGTATAACTCTGCCGCTAAAAGAAAACTATATAAATATAGAAAGAAACATGAATTTCAGTTTTCGGAAGGGCTGTCAATCCAATTAGTATAACTCCGCCGCTTCAAAAAACTATATAAATATAGAAAGAAATATGAATTTCAGTTTTCGGAAGGGCTGTCAATTCAATTAGTATAACTCTGCCGCTTCAAAGAAAACTATATAAATATAGAAAGAAACATGAATTTCAGTTTTCGGAAGGGCTGTCAAAAATATTTTAAGGAATAAATGACAGGAAGATTGTTAATGATGGTGATAGACTTTATTTGTTATTCAGGAAGTTCGGCAGATATCTAAGTAAAATTCATAAGCAAACCGACCGTAAAGAGATCGTCAACTTCAAACTTCATATCCCTGGGCAACAGGCTGAATGTCACGCCCCGGCGTCGAAACTGCGACCCGGGCTCGCCAACAGATCCGCCGCCCATACGGGAAGCCCGTATAGACGAAGCGACTAACCTGTAAAAGAGCATCTATACTAAGCAGATATCAGAGCTGAAAGTAAAACTGCTAGAAATAAAAACTATATACAACACAAGTCCTCACCAAAAGTACAAAAGTCACTCGAGCAGAAGAAAATAAATACAACTCTATACCTCACTACAAAGTTCTCTCAACAGGAACTCTCAAAAGTAATAAGGGTACATCTACTCTCTGGACGACGACTGGTGGGGAACTATCTCGCGACTCCCTTACCTCGATCAGAAGAAGCAGCAACAGGAGCAGCAGGAACCGGAGTAGAAGTCCCTGTGGGAAAAAATACACCACGACGGGTGTGAGAACTACGTCCCAAGTAGTTCTCAGTGGGTGCCGCCAACAAGCCCGACGGTCTGCCCACTAAGTCTACTAGAGGCATAAAGTAACAATATAAAACTGAAATGAAAGGCTGGAAAAGTAACTCAACAGCTACTATGCCTCTATCTAGATGCTCAAGAAAAGGGACAGATGAAACATGATGCATCTACTAACACACACAGTAAACTCACCAAATCTAAACTGACTGCCTCAAAGGGTCCAGTCAAACCTGCGCCCACCTACTGCCACATATCCTCAACAGGACGGGTCTACCGTAGGGTGTCCGTGACTGCCACTAACTGGGCCAGTCAGAGGGACGGCGTCGACAAGTCGCGATAGCAAGTAACAGGCCCAACTCCGGAGTGGCTCTCGAGGGGAGCGACCCCACCGAGGAAAGTATCCGCGTATCTCTGTCGAGCTCAAATATGGCTCATGCAGGCTGTAGTCCAAACCACGATCAACAAGATCGACCAACAACACCAAGCTGGAAGTCACACAGCTGGGGCCACCGTCCACCAGACGGCTCCCACAAGAGAACACTAAACTCTCCAGAAAGACCGACACCATAAGGGTTCGGAAACCCGATAGACCGGTGCTAAGAACCCTATCAAACAAGAACAGACTCTAGGCTCCGACTATCGAAGTTCACGATCCCTTATAGTTCGGGAAGGCAATAATCACAATACAACTCGCGGAAGACACCAACAGGGCCCGAAAGTCCCGGGGGACCTACACCTACAACCCTATCAAACAAGAACAGGTTCCAGGCTCGGCCCCCGGCTTTCGTCCCGACAGAGGGACGACCCCTAGAACCCAGACCACTCTAATCCTCTCGAGTGGGGAGATTTACCGGAAAAGGTGACATTTGTTATTGAAAACTAATTTGATCTGGAAGAAATCCATATTTAATGATTTTAGTTCTTTTAAAAAAAAATAGTTAGAAAACAAGTGTTTTACCCAAACCCCGAAGGGCTGATGCCTTTGTCCAATCAAACAAGAACAGACTCCAGCGGCCCTTCGATGTTTGGAAGAAAACATTGGTAGACTAAAATCATGTATATGTCAAAAAGAGTTCTGGGTTCTAGGTCCGGCTAACACTAGTAAACTACTGCCACTAACACAGTGGCGACGACCCAAACAGGGGAAAACAAGATCTCTCGGGTCCACCATTTACCCCAAACGGTTCCCGATACAGACAAGCGAACCACTACATCTACCAGACTCCACTCTGCTCCCAAGCACGAGTGCAATGCATCCCACACTATAGAGAAGTCCCGACCGCTCGGCCCACTATCCGGGCGAGGATAACACTAAGTCCAGGAATGCGACATAAAGTGTGGATGTCTAAACATAAATAACCCTAGCCCAAGTGAGGGTTTTCTACTGGTCTGGTTACACATGCAACATATGACGGGGGTGCTAGGTCAAGTTCCAATATAACAAATATTTAACATGATAGTAGGAAGCAAGAGATTACAAGATCGACAGATAAAACAAGGATCAACAATTCCTACGCTCTAGCATGCTACCCAAGTCCAATCACTATCATGCATGATTCTATATCAATAGAATTAGAGTACAGTCCATAGATCTTGAAAGCAAGCCACCCACCTGAAAACGCTAACTGTCCGGAGCCGTACAGCTGAGAAAACCAGGAAAATAACCACTCTAGGTCCAACAGGTCCAGCACAGCCCACAATCCCTCCTGGGTACAACATAAGGCTACAGTTACACTTTAAATCCAATAAAATCCAGGTTTTACAAATCTGCTGGGAACAGTCCACTTACTGCGAAATTTTCACCTGTAAAACGAACTCCAAAAATTCTGATAAAAATACCACGGCGATCCTCGCGTCGATAGCTTCGAAACGGGTACCTGCACGTCCAATTCCGAGCACCGTAGGCCAAGTTACAAATTCCACAGTATCGGTGCGCACAATCCCAAAACCATTCAACTGTAAACTCTTGTACAGATAAAAGGAACAGTGTATACCTTCGGGAAGGTCTCCAAAAATTCCAAGAAAAATCCACGATGATCCTCGCGTCGAGTAGATGAAAAAAGTCTATAAGCACGTCTTGATCCGAGACTCGTGCGCGAAGATCTCCTCAAAAGAAGGTGCTGCCCTCACCAAAATCTCACAGCAAAAAGGGTCCCAATGAGCACGAGAAACACCTCGAAAAACGTGAAATCTGAAAATGTCCGAAAACCCAAAATCGTAGCCTCACCTGTTACGAATCCAGCAGCGAAGAAATCGCTCGAAAAGATCGTCGGAGTAGACCAGGGGAGCTAAAACACTGCTGCTGCGCCGAAGAAGAACACAGGAACCACCACGTCGCGCCGCGCCGTAAAATAGAGAACCTCGGGATGCGTGCCCATAAAATCCCAAAACTTGCAGGTGGATCCAGAGCTTGAAGATGAAGAATTCTTCTTAAGGTTGCTCTGGGCA
>CM055061.1:49812697-49912697 GCA_029204045.2 Tillandsia leiboldiana
GGAAGATTGTAATGATGGTGATAGACTTTATTTATTATTCAGGAAGTTCGGCAGAGTCTAAGTAAAATCAAAAGCTAACCGACGTACAGAGATCGCAACATTCAAACTTCATATTCCTGGGCAACAGGCTGAATTTGACAAATGCAACTATACTAAGATTGGCTGATTGAGCACACCACCCTTTGGCTGATTGACCATCAGGTGAAAGAAGGACAACTACTAGCAGAACTAAAATTTAGATGACTTGGGCTACTAGGATTGAAACAGAGATTTCCAAACTTCGATCGTTGAGGAATAAAGATAACTTAAAGAGAGAGGGAGTTGTCATACTGCGGAGGTAACATAGTAGCTTAGCAGGTTAGTAAAGAATAAGAAGCTTAGCATGTTAGTAAAAAATAAGGAAAATTAAACATGTAGTAAAGATAAAAGAGTTTGAATGACCTTGGGGAAGTGGGATGGGAGTCTAGGGACATGGGAAAAGAAGCCAGAGGAGAGTAGAGGAAAGGAATAAGACATTCCAGCAGGTGTTATCGACATTCCAACCTGCCATTCAAAAAAACTATATAAATATAGAAAAAAATATGAATTTCGTGTTCGGAAGGGTGTCAATCCAATTAGTATAACTCTGCCGCTTAAAGGAAAACTTATAAATATAAAAGAAATATAACATTTCAGGTTTTATGAAGGGGCTTGTCAATCCAATTAGTATAACTCTGCCGCTTAAAAGAATAACTATATAACTATAGAAAGAAACATGAATTTCAGTTTCGGAAGGGCTGTCAATCCAATGAGTTAAAAACCTTTCTTGCCGCTTCAAAAAAACTTATAAATATAGAAAGAAAATATGAATTTCAGTTTCGGAAGGGCTGTCAATTCAATTAGTATAACTCGGACGCTCTCAAAGAAAAACTATAAACATAGAAAGAAAATGAATTTAAATTTTCGAAGGGTTGTCAAAAATATTTTAAGGAATCAAATGACAGGAAAGATGTGAATGATGGTTGTGTGATTAGACTTCATTGCGTTATTCAGGAAGTTCGGCAGATATCTAAGGAAAATCATAAGCAAACCGACCGTAAAGAGTATTAACTTCAAAATTCATCTCCCTGGGCAAAACAGGCTGAATGTCACGCCCCGGCGTCGAAACTGCGACCCGGGCTCGCCAACAGATCCGCCGCCCATACGGGAAGCCCGTATAGACGAAGCGACTAACCTGCAAAAGAGCATCTATACTATGCAGATATCAGAGCTGAAAGTAAAACTGCTAGAAATAAAAACTATATACAACACAAGTCCTCACCAAAAGTACAAAAGTCACTCGAGCAGAAAAATAAATACAACTCTATACCTCACTACAAAGTTCTCTCAACAGGAACTCTCAAAAGTAATAAGGGTACATCTACTCTCTGGACGACGACTGGTGGGGAACTATCTCGCGACTCCCTTACCTCGATCAGAAGAAGCAGCAACAGGAGCAGCAGGAACCGGAGTAGAAGTCCCTGTGGGAAAAATACACCACGACGGGTGTGAACTACGTCCCAAGTAGTTCTCAGTGGGTGCCGCCAACAAGCCCGACGGTCTGCCCACTAAGTCTACTAGAGGCATAAAGTAACAATATAAAACTGAAATGAAAGGCTGGAAAAGTAACTCAACAGCTACTATGCCTCTATCTAGATGCTCAAGAAAAGGGACAGATGAAACTGATGCATCTACTAACACACACAGTAAACTCACCAAATCTAAACTGACTGCCTCAAAGGGTCCAGTCAACCTGCGCCCACCTACTGCCACATATCCTCAACAGGACGGGTCTACCGTAGGGTGTCCGTGACTGCCACTAACTGGGCCAGTCAGAGGGACGGCGTCGACAAGTCGCGATAGCAAGTAACAGGCCCAACTCCGGAGTGGCTCTCGAGGGGAGCGACCCCACCGAGGAAAGTATCCGCGTATCTCTGTCGAGCTCAAATATGGCTCATGCAGGCTGTAGTCCAAACCACGATCAACAAGATCGACCAACAACACCAAGCTGGAAGTCACACAGCTGGGGCCACGTCCACCAGACGGCTCCCACAAGAGAACACTAAACTCTCCAGAAAGACCGACACCATAAGGGTTCGGAAACCCGATAGACCGGTGCTAAGAACCCTATCAAACAAGAACAGACTCTAGGCTCCGACTATCGAAGTTCCGATCCCTTATAGTTCGGGAAGGCAATAATCACAATACAACTCGCGGAAGACACCAACAGGGCCCGAAAGTCCCGGGGGACCTACACCTACAACCCTATCAAACAAGAACAGCAGGTCAGGCTCCCCCCGTGGCTTTCGTCGAGGACGCGACCCCTAGAACCCAGACCACTCGAATCCTCTCGAGTGGGGGAGATTTACGGAAAAGGTGACATTTGTTATTGAAAACTAATTTGATCTGGAAGAAATCCATATTTAATGATTTTAGTTCTTTAAAAAAAACAGTTAGAAAACAAGTGTTTTACCCAAACCCCGAAGGGCTGATGCCTTTGTCCAATCAAACAAGAACAGACTCCAGCGGCCCTTCGATGTTTGGAAGAAAACATTGGTAGACTAAAATCATGTATATGTCAAAAAGAGTTCTGGGTTCTAGGTCCGGCTAACACTAGTAAACTACTGCCACTAACACAGTGGCGACGACCCAAACAGGGGAAAACAAGATCTCTCGGGTCCACCATTACCCAAACGGTTCCCGATACAGACAAGCGAACCACTACATCTACCAGACTCCACTCTGCTCCCAAGCACGAGTGCAATGCATCCCACACTATAGAGAAGTCCCGACCGCTCGGGCCCACTATCGGGCGAGGATAACCTAAGTCCAGGAATGCGACATAAAGTGTGGATGTCTAAACATAAATAACCCTTAGCCCAAGTGAGGGGTTTTCTACTGGTCTGGTTACACATGCAACATATGACGGGGGTGCTAGGTCAAGTTCCAATATAACAAATATTTACATGATAGTAGGAAGCAAGCAGATTACGAAGATCGACAGATAAACAAAGGATCCAACAATTCCTACGCTCTAGCATGCTACCCAAGTCCAATCACTATCATGCATGATTCTATATCAATAGAATTAGAGTACAGTCCATAGATCTTGAAAGCAAGCCACCCACCTGAAAACCTACTGTCCGGAGCCGTACAGCGAGAAAACAGGAAAATAACCACTCTAGGTCCACAGGTCCAGCACAGCCCACAATCCCTCCTGGGTACAACAATAAGGCTACAGTTACACTTTAAATCCAATAAAATCCAGGTTTTTACAAATCTGCTGGAACAGTCCACTTACTGCGAAATATTTCACCTGTAAACGAACTCCAAAAATTCTGATAAAAATACCACGGCGATCCTCGCTGTCGATAGCTCGAAACGGTACCTGCACGTACAATTCCGAGCACCGTAGCCAAGTTACAAATTCCACAGTATCGGTGCGCACAATCCCAAAACCATTCAACTGTAAACTCTTGTACAGATAAAAGGAACAGTGTATACCTTCGGGAAGGTCTCCAAAAATTCCAAGAAAAATCCACGATGATCCTCGCGTCGAGTAGATGAAAAAAGTCTATAAGCACGTCTTGATCGAGACTCGTGCGCGAAGATCTCCTCAAAAGAAGGTGCTGCCCTCACCAAAATCTCACAGCAAAAAGGGTCCCAATGAGCACGAGAAAACACCTCGAAAAACGTGAATCTGAAAATGTCCGAAAACCCAAAATCGTAGCCTCACCTGTTACGAATCCAGCAGCGAAGAAATCGCTCGAAAAGATCGTCGGAGTAGACCAGGGGAGCTAAAACACTGCTGCTGCGCCGAAGAAGAACACAGGAACCACCACGTCGCGCCGCGCCGTAAAATAGAGAACCTCGGGATGCGTGCCCATAAAATCCCAAAACTTTGCAGGTGGATCCAGAGCTTGAAGATGAAGAATTCTCTTAAGGTTGCTCGGGCAGAGGAGGCTCGAAAAGAGGAGAAAAGGGGAGAAGAAAGAGGCTCGGGCTGCTACTTAAAGGCCCCAAAAAACAAATGAAGAAATACCAAATTGCCCAAGATTCGGGCGGCTACAGTGCAGCCCGGCCCAGATTCGGGCGGCTACAGTGCGGCCCAGCCCGAATTCGGGCGGCTACAGTGCAAGCCCGGCCCGGCCGGTTTTCGGGGCGCGCACAGTGCGGCCCGGCCCGGCCCAGCCCGCCCACGGGATCCGGCCGGACGCTTGCTTGGTCCGACCCGCGCCGACGCCCGCCACGTGTCCCCCGAACACGCCGCAGCCGTGCAAGCCGCCACGGGGAGCGCCACGTGTCCCTGCCCGCGTCAACGCGGCAGGTGGCGCCCGCGAATCAGCGGGCGCCACGTGGCACCTCCCACGTCGCCCGCGCCTGCCCCGCGTACGGCCACCTGCCCCGCGCGCTGCGTGGACCGCGCGCTCATGCGCCCGCCAACACGGGTGCCGCCACGTGGCGCGCCCCCGGTCCACGCCTCCCGCGCACTCCCGCAGACCGAGCGCACCAGAGCCGCCCAATCAGGCGCTGCCACGTGGACACCTGCCGGTCCACGCGCCTCCCGGTGCACCCCGGTCCAAACCCCAGTGCTCCGTGGACCCAGCTGCGTGCGCCGGCCAATCAGGGCCTGCCACGTGGCTCCCCCGCCGGTCCACGGCTCCCCCATGCACCAGAAATCCAGTAAATTTTCCGGGAGTCCGTTTTTGGGCATCCGGACTCAGAATTTGGCAAACAAAAAGCCATTTTTCAAGCGTTTTTCCGCGCTGAATCCATTTCCGCCGTCTATTTGGCCTAATTCTTTTTCAAAATTTCGGCAAACCCAGCCGAAAGCCAACACAGCTAATAAAACCTTACAGGGTCCATCTGTGGCATCCCATTGATGCACCATGGGCCAGATACACCAACAACAGGTGTTCTAACAGTGGATCCATCGGAAAATGCTGCAAGGGGTTCGGGGGTCCTACATCCTCCCCCACCGAAAGGAAGTTTCGTCCCCGAAACAAAAACACGCCACAACAATAAAACCAAAACAATCAAAACAACCAAGAACGCAACACTAAACTAACAAGAAAGATACGGCTCCACCAGCAGGAAAGACATCAACTCCAACCCTCAATTTAGAAAACAGCTGAAATTAGCGAAAAGTCCGAAAATTTCGAAAAATCAGTGCCTTCGCCCCAATCAAACAAGAACAGGTTCGGGCATTGTCTCCATTTCTGGAGCAATCTTTCGAAGTTTTCGTCCTGCTCGTAAATTTCAGTACAAGGTGAGAAAAGGGGGAGAAGTGTTGTGTCATTCCTACTGTGGCCACAAAAGGAAGCTATCACTAACCGAGACTCCTAAGGACATAACCACTAGTCCTAACATCACGTCTGCTCCCGAGGTGGCGTCTGTCCACAGTCGCTGAAGCCCATGCTGTTGGAAGGATACGCCGACAATCCGAGGAAAACGAACTCCTCCAGTCCAACTCGCAGAAGGATAACTGCTTTCATTCTATCATCAGTCGTAGCACAGCACCGCATCAATCAGCCCAACCTGGGTGCTCAATCCAAGTCCTGGAGCTGTCCTTGAATCGTCACAACAGCAAGTGAAGTCCCAAGTCTCAACTGCACTGATCATACACCGCGATCCTCCTCTACTCAAAGGATACTGGGAAGAATCCAATAGCTAAAACATGTAGCAGAAATTCCTAACCCATACCCATGCAAGGATGCCGATGCAGATACTCAACTAATAAAGCAGAAGAATGCAGCGGTAACAAAATGCTCAACTCAGCTAGCTGAAACAAAATCATACCTGCCGCAGCACGATCCGCTGCCGGGTGTCCTCCAACAGGGCTGCATAAACCCGTCCACTGGGTGCTGCAGGTCGCCGTCCCGTCTGTCCCGACGTCGTGGCCCACTCTGTCCGCTGGTGTGCCGGAGGGGTTCCCGCTGCATGGATGGGCAAGGGGGGTGCTGTCGCAATCGGCCGCACTGACAAAATGGCCTGGGGGCAAGCTGCGCGGAAATGTCCCAACTCTCCACAAAGGAAACACCGCCCCTGTCTCTGATCACACTGCGACGGGGGATGAGGCCCGCCACAGATGACGCACCGCTCCTGCCGCTGCTGCCGATACCGCTGATGCTGCTGCTGCTGGGGCTCACCAGATCTCCGGCGCCTACGAAACCCACGACCCTCAGGATGAGATCGTGGAGGTCTCGGAGGTCCCTGCCCGCTCGTCTGCCCCTCATCACCCGGTGCTGGGCGCTTCGCCCCAGGAATCACTACGGGGGCTAGAGCCACCTCTGACATCACTGCCTCTCCAGACTCAATATATAACGCCTGCTCCATCGATGCCTCCAAAGTCTGTAATCTGCGTGAGCGAACAAGCTGATAAATATCCCGGCGCAGCCCCCGCTCGAACATGTAGATCCGGTGAGACTCGTCCCTGGCCACGTGAGGCATACTAGCCAACAGCTGATTGTATTCGGCTATGTATGCATTCACGGGCCGATCTCCCTGGCGGAGATTTCTCAGCTGCTCCTCCAATCTCTGGCGAACACTCTCAGGAAAGAAGGCCCCTAACAGAAGTCTGCGGAACTCCGCCCAGGGAAGAATCTGCGTCCCAGGCGGACCAGCAGGCCGCACACGCCGCCACCAAGCCTCGGCGTTGCCCTCCAAGTAGTGTGTAGCCAAAAAGACTCGAAATCGATCATCAACGAACAAACTCTCAAAATGACGCTCCATGGCCGTGATCCAAGACTCTGCCTCCCACGGCTCAGCACTCATACCAGAAAAACGGGGTGGATCAAACCGGCGGAACCTCATCAACAGATCCACCACCGCACTCTGCTCAGCCAAAGTCAAAGGTCCCATCGATCCAGGCGGTGGTATGCTAGAAACCGGCTCGACAGGAATAGCCGGCGCTGACGGGACCACAGGGGGCGCCGCAGCTGGCGAAGAAGGCACAGGCGAACACCCAGGGGGTGCTACCACAGGCTGCGTCCTCTGCTCTAAAAGAAGCATCATCCGACCAAAGGCCTCCTCCTGGCGCCGAGAAGCCTCCTCCTGGCGCTGAGAAGCCTCCTCCTGGCGCTGCACCGCCTCAGACAACTGGGCCAACTGAGCCCGAAGCTCCTGCACCTCACTCTGCTGACCCTGCGCTGGCTCCTCCTGCCCAGGCTCATCGGAGGGAAAAGGCTGAGAACGCGTCTGCACCCCGCGTCGGGGAGGCATCGTGCCCACCTGCAACACACATGGAAACATCAGGACAGTACCAAATAACACACGACCCAATCCAGCGAAAGTCTAGGACATGTCATCCATTCCCTAGCATTATGTTGTCTGCAGCCAACATAATCGCTTAGGAGAATAAACATGCCAGTCACTCATCCCATCCCTTGGGAGAGGTAAAAACTCAATCAGGACTCTCGCTAACAGTCACGACTCTCACGTAGTCATCCTAATGTCCAACCACAAGCCTAGGGTTTCTAAGTCCATAATGACCTACAACCTAGGCTCTGATACCACCTAATCTGTCACGCCCCGGCGTCGAAACTGCGACCCGGGCTCGCCAACAGATCCGCCGCCCATACGGGAAGCCCGTATAGACGAAGCGACTAACCTGTAAAAGAGCATCTATACTAAGCAGATATCAGAGCTGAAAGTAAAACTGCTAGAAATAAAAACTATATACAACACAAGTCCTCACCAAAAGTACAAAAGTCACTCGAGCAGAAGAAAATAAATACAACTCTATACCTCACTACAAAGTTCTCTCAACAGGACTCTCAAAAGTAATAAGGGTACATCTACTCTCTGGACGACGACTGGTGGGGAACTATCTCGCGACTCCCTTACCTCGATCAGAAGAAGCAGCAACAGGAGCAGCAGGAACCGGAGTAGAAGTCCCTGTGGGAAAAAATACACCACGACGGGTGTGAGAACTACGTCCCAAGTAGTTCTCAGTGGGTGCCGCCAACAAGCCCGACGGTCTGCCCACTAAGTCTACTAGAGGCATAAAGTAACAATATAAAACTGAAATGAAAGGCTGGAAAAGTAACTCAACAGCTACTATGCCTCTATCTAGATGCTCAAGAAAAGGGACAGATGAAACATGATGCATCTACTAACACACACAGTAAACTCACCAAATCTAAACTGACTGCCTCAAAGGGTCCAGTCAAACCTGCGCCCACCTACTGCCACATATCCTCAACAGGACGGGTCTACCGTAGGGTGTCCGTGACTGCCACTAACTGGGCCAGTCAGAGGGACGGCGTCGACAAGTCGCGATAGCAAGTAACAGGCCCAACTCCGGAGTGGCTCTCGAGGGGAGCGACCCCACCGAGGAAAGTATCCGCGTATCTCTGTCGAGCTCAAATATGGCTCATGCAGGCTGTAGTCCAAACCACGATCAACAAGATCGACCAACAACACCAAGCTGGAAGTCACACAGCTGGGGCCACCGTCCACCAGACGGCTCCCACAAGAGAACACTAAACTCTCCAGAAAGACCGACACCATAAGGGTTCGGAAACCCGATAGACCGGTGCTAAGAACCCTATCAAACAAGAACAGACTCTAGGCTCCGACTATCGAAGTTCACGATCCCTTATAGTTCGGGAAGGCAATAATCACAATACAACTCGCGGAAGACACCAACAGGGCCCGAAAGTCCCGGGGGACCTACACCTACAACCCTATCAAACAAGAACAGGTTCCAGGCTCGGCCCCCGGCTTTCGTCCCGACAGAGGGACGACCCCTAGAACCCAGACCACTCTAATCCTCTCGAGTGGGGAGATTTACCGGAAAAGGTGACATTTGTTATTGAAAACTAATTTGATCTGGAAGAAATCCATATTTAATGATTTTAGTTCTTTTTAAAAAAAACAGTTAGAAAACAAGTGTTTTACCCAAACCCCGAAGGGCTGATGCCTTTGTCCAATCAAACAAGAACAGACTCCAGCGGCCCTTCGATGTTTGGAAGAAAACATTGGTAGACTAAAATCATGTATATGTCAAAAAGAGTTCTGGGTTCTAGGTCCGGCTAACACTAGTAAACTACTGCCACTAACACAGTGGCGACGACCCAAACAGGGGAAAACAAGATCTCTCGGGTCCACCATTTACCCCAAACGGTTCCCGATACAGACAAGCGAACCACTACATCTACCAGACTCCACTCTGCTCCCAAGCACGAGTGCAATGCATCCCACACTATAGAGAAGTCCCGACCGCTCGGCCCACTATCCGGGCGAGGATAACACTAAGTCCAGGAATGCGACATAAAGTGTGGATGTCTAAACATAAATAACCCTAGCCCAAGTGAGGGTTTTCTGCTGGTCTGGTTACACATGCAACATATGACGGGGGTGCTAGGTCAAGTTCCAATATAACAAATATTTAACATGATAGTAGGAAGCAAGAGATTACAAGATCGACAGATAAAACAAGGATCAACAATTCCTACGCTCTAGCATGCTACCCAAGTCCAATCACTATCATGCATGATTCTATATCAATAGAATTAGAGTACAGTCCATAGATCTTGAAAGCAAGCCACCCACCTGAAAACGCTAACTGTCCGGAGCCGTACAGCTGAGAAAACCAGGAAAATAACCACTCTAGGTCCAACAGGTCCAGCACAGCCCACAATCCCTCCTGGGTACAACATAAGGCTACAGTTACACTTTAAATCCAATAAAATCCAGGTTTTACAAATCTGCTGGGAACAGTCCACTTACTGCGAAATTTTCACCTGTAAAACGAACTCCAAAAATTCTGATAAAAATACCACGGCGATCCTCGCGTCGATAGCTTCGAAACGGGTACCTGCACGTCCAATTCCGAGCACCGTAGGCCAAGTTACAAATTCCACAGTATCGGTGCGCACAATCCCAAAACCATTCAACTGTAAACTCTTGTACAGATAAAAGGAACAGTGTATACCTTCGGGAAGGTCTCCAAAAATTCCAAGAAAAATCCACGATGATCCTCGCGTCGAGTAGATGAAAAAAGTCTATAAGCACGTCTTGATCCGAGACTCGTGCGCGAAGATCTCCTCAAAAGAAGGTGCTGCCCTCACCAAAATCTCACAGCAAAAAGGGTCCCAATGAGCACGAGAAAACACCTCGAAAAACGTGAAATCTGAAAATGTCCGAGAAACCCAAAATCGTAGCCTCACCTGTTACGAATCCAGCAGCGAAGAAATCGCTCGAAAAGATCGTCGGAGTAGACCAGGGGAGCTAAAACACTGCTGCTGCGCCAAAGAAGAACACAGGAACCACCACGTCGCGCCGCGCCGTAAAATAGAGAACCTCGGGATGCGTGCCCATAAAATCCCAAAACTTTGCAGGTGGATCCAGAGCTTGAAGATGAAGAATTCTTCTTAAGGTTGCTCGGGCAGAGGAGGCTCGAAAAGAGGAGAAAAGGGGAGAAGAAAGAGGCTCGGGCTGCTACTTAAAGGCCCCAAAAAAACAAATGAAGAAATACCAAATTGCCCAAGATTCGGCGGCTACAGTGCAGCCCGGCCCAGATTCGGGCGGCTACAGTGCGGCCCAGCCCGAATTCGGGCGGCTACAGTGCAGCCCGGCCCGGCCGGTTTCGGGCGCGCACAGTGCGGCCCGGCCCGGCCCAGCCCGCACACGGGATCCGGCCGGACGCTTGCTTGGTCCGACCCGCGCCGACGCCCGCCACGTGTCCCCCGAACACGCCGCAGCCGTGCAAGCCGCCACGGGGAGCGCCACGTGTCCCTGCCCGCGTCAACGCGGCAGGTGGCGCCCGCGAATCAGCGGGCGCCACGTGGCACCTCCCACGTCGCCCGCGCCTGCCCCGCGTACGGCCACCTGCCCCGCGCGCTGCGTGGACCGCGCGCTCATGCGCCCGCCAACCGGGTGCCGCCACGTGGCGCGCCCCCGGTCCACGCCTCCCCGCGCACTCCCGCAGACCGAGCGCACCAGAGCCGCCCAATCAGGCGCTGCCACGTGGACACCTGCCGGTCCACGCGCCTCCCGGTGCACCCCGGTCCAAACCCCAGTGCTCCGTGGACCCAGCTGCGTGCGCCGGCCAATCAGGGCCTGCCACGTGGCTCCCCCGCCGGTCCACGGCTCCCCCATGCACCAGAAATCCAGTAAATTTTCCGGGAGTCCGTTTTTGGGCATCCGGACTCAGAATTTGGCAAACAAAAAGCCATTTTCAAGCGTTTTTCCGCGCTGAATCCATTTCCGCCGTCTATTTGGCCTAATTCTTTTTCAAAATTTCGGCAAACCCAGCCGAAAGCCAACACAGCTAATAAAACCTTACAGGGTCCATCTGTGGCATCCCATTGATGCACCATGGGCCAGATACACCAACAACAGGTGTTCTAACAGTGGATCCATCGGAAAATGCTGCAAGGGGTTCGGGGGTCCTACACTGAATTTGACAATGCAACTACTACTAGATTGGCTGATTGACCACCACCACCTCTTGGCTGATTGACCACCACCACCTCCTTGGTTGATTGACCATCACTTTTTTTTTGCTCGGATACCACTTGTTGAAAGGAGAGGAGTATATATTATAAAGAGGTATTGTGGCAAATTTAAAACTTTATTAATTGCTCTTGGCCTGAATGCAGCGATGGATTTCGCAACAAAAATATCAAATCGGATTTTTTTACCAGAAACCCGTCTCCTCAATAGAAACTGGAACCGACACAGCCACAAAGAGAAAGAAAAAACCAAAAGCAGAAAATGCGGATGAAATAAGATTCATTAATAAAGAGAAGAATTACATCGACTCCTCTTCTACAATAGAGTAGCTTCTAACCGAACCCTCCTCATGAATCTCTATCACCCTTCTCTCATCTTCTTCTACAATAGAGTAGCTTCTAACCGAACCCTCCTCATGAATCTCTATCACCCTTCTCTCATCTTCTATAATGAATCCAGAAGACTTCTCTCTTTGAACGCACTCGTACGTGCATCCAAAATTATGAACATGCCATATGAGTGTGGCTAAACCCACGAATAACGTATTTTTTCAATAACTTTTAAATTACGTTTGGATTATTATTTCCAACATCCTTCCTTAATCCAAACTTCATCTTCGAGCTGCAAATTCCACGAAACTTGATGTAGTTATTTGGTCGTCTGGTTTAGAATTTATTCGATAGTTTCCGGCTCTGATAAGCTTCAATACCAATTGTCGAAACCAGTATTCATGATGATACTGATTATGTAACCCAGGATCTAAATTCTAAAATAAAATAATATGAAGAAAAGATATTAGAGAATAAATAATACTTTATTAATAGAAATATTCAATTACACCTTAATGATATTCTTGATTCTATGCGGCCATATCCACTGGGACCTTAATCATCTAATTACCACGCCTAGATATTGTAACAATCTGACGAACCGCAGCCAATCGATGAATGCGACGAGCTGAGATTAGGCTTGGCGTGAGGATGACGATCGATTCCGGACGATCCGTCACCGATCTAGGATGAGATCACTCTGAGATCGGTTGGCGGAGAGGATGATGGTTGGTTCAGTTTGATCTAGTTGATCAAACCAATGCTGGATTTGGATCTGAGAATGGGTTGGTTGCAGAATTGGGAATTTGAGAAGTGTTTGGAGGGATCTGGGAGAGGAGAGAGAAAGGTAGAGAAATTGGAGGGAAAGAGAAGTGAGATCAATATTCTATTTCATACCTTTCTCTCTCGTACAATGCTCTATTTATACTGTTCAATTCAAGGATTAAATTGTAATACTATTACTATTGAGGGTTTATATGTAAAAGAGTAAATCGTAAGTGGGCCTCAGTGGGCCTCTTCTCTGTGGCTAACGGACTCCTGGGCTGGGCCGTCTTCTGCTACAGTACCGCTTCACCATCTCGTAGTTGGCGGTTCGGATCCCTCCTCGAGGCGACGCCCGCTCCATTGGAATTCTCCAGAATCCCCCCTGACGCCCCTCTGACGCCCCGTCCTATCTCACCAACCCTGTACTCCCATCTAACCTTACTCCTCCTCTCACCCTCCTTCTCTTACCATAGTTAGCTTCTCTATCTCCTCCTCCAGAGCTTCTCCTTCTCCATAGCTACTCCATCTCATCTCCTCCTCTGCCTCTACTCCACTATTTCTAAGATAATATTGTTACACTCCCTTCCCCTTGCGAAGATCCTTGTCCTCAAGGATCAAACGAAGGGTATCTGGCCTTCATTTCCTTATAATCCTCCCAAGTCGCGTTCTCGAACCCCAAGTTGCTCCACTTCACCAACACTTGCGTGACGGCTTGATCTCCTTTCTTCATCAACCTCCTACTTAAGATCTGCTCCGGCTGGGTTAGCA
Organism: Tillandsia leiboldiana; assembly: GCA_029204045.2. Taxonomy (NCBI): domain Eukaryota; kingdom Viridiplantae; phylum Streptophyta; class Magnoliopsida; order Poales; family Bromeliaceae; genus Tillandsia; species Tillandsia leiboldiana. The sequence goes on from CM055061.1 coordinate 49,826,038, forward strand.
GCTGCCCTTCTTCTCCCACCTGAAGTTTCTCCACTGGAACTTGCTCCGTTGCTGGGACTCCTTTCTTCAACTGTGATACATGAAAGACGGGGTGGATTCTTGCGTCTTCGGGTAGTTGTAGCCGGTAAGCGACTGGACCGATCCTCTGTAGTATCTCGTAAGGCCCAAAATATTTGGAGGTGAGTTTGAGGCTACGTCGCACGGCCACACTACTCTGACGGTAAGGTTGGAGCTTGAGGTATACTTTCTCTCCTACTTGGTACTCCTTGTCCACTCGTCTTTTGTCAGCATACTGTTTCATGCGGTTCTGAGCTTCCAACAACCGCTCCCTTAACTCATGTAGCATTTTTTCTCTATCCTTCTTCCACTCTTTAACTGGAGAGCTTACTTCGGTTTCCGAGTTGGCCAATGAAGCCATGGGTGGCTTATAACCGTAGAGGGCTTCGAAGGGAGTTATCCCTAAGGAGGAGTGATGGTTGGTGTTGTACCACCACTCAGCCAGGGCTAACCATTTGGACCATCTACTGGGTTGATGAGAGCACATACACCTCAAATAAGTTTCTAGGCATCTATTTACCCTTTCTGTTTGGCCATCAGTTTGCGGATGGTAGGCAGTGCTCATGTGTAGTTTCACCCCCGAGAGCTTGAATAATTCTTGCCAAATTTGGCTTGTGAATATCCTGTCCCTATCGGATATAATCCCTTTTGGCATCCCATGCAACTTGTACACAGTATTGAGGAAAGCCTTGGCTACCACCAATGTTGTGTAGGGGTGTGTGAGAGGGATAAAATGAGCGTACTTAGTAAGCTTATCCACCACTACCAGTATGGTGTCTCTGTTCTCTGACTTTGGTAGTGCTTCAATAAAATCTATACTTACTAGTTGCCATGCCTGAGTGGGAATAGGCAAGGGCTGTAGCAGTCCTGCATAGGGAGTACCATCCACCTTATTCTTAATGCAGACCTCACATGTCTTGACTTTATCCTCAACTTCTTTCTTTAATCCCGGCCAGAAAAAGTGTTGTGCTACTCTTCGGTATGTATTGTCTATTCCTGAGTGTCCTCCTACAGCTGATGAATGTAATTGCTCCAACAGTGTAGCTCTCAGATTCCCACTACTCCCCACAAATAGCCTGCCCTTATACTTCAGTAATCCCTGGTGTTGACTGTACTCCTCTTGTGAATTGGGTTGTAGCAGGGTCTCAGTCAGTAATTGTTGTGCCTTTGGGTCTCCTTCATAGCTTCTTCTAAGCTCCTCTAACCAAGTAGGAATGATGGTTGATATGGCTTGGCTTGTGCCCATCTCTGGAGTCATTCTGGAGAGGGCATCAACAACCAGATTCTCCCTCCCCTTTCTGTAATGGATAGTATACTCAAGACCCATTAGCTTAAGCATACCTCTCTGTTGCATAGCTGTAGTAATCCTCTGCTCTAGTAAGTATTTCAAACTTTCATGATCAGTCTTCATTATGAAAGTTCGAGGGCTCAAATAATGCTTCCACTTACTCACAGCTAGCAAAATGGCAAGGAATTCCTTCTCGTATGTAGAAAGCCCTTGGTTTCTTGGGCTGATGGCCTTGCTGATATAAGCCAAGGGTTTTCCTTCTTGTGACAATACTGCCCCCAATCCTGTGTCACAAGCATCTACTTCCACAGTGAATGTTTTATTAAAATCTGGCATAGCAAGTACAGGGGCAGTGGTCATTGATTCCTTTAATCTCTCAAAAGCATCTTGAGCCTTTTCATTCCATTTAAAACTATCTTTCCTTAAGAGTTCAGTAAGGGGTTTACTTAGGCCACCGTACCCTTTAATGAACTTGCGGTAGTAGCCTGTGAGCCCCAGGAACCCTCTTAGCTCTTTAATGGTAGTGGGTTTAGGCCATCTGACCATGGCTTCGATTTTACTAGGGTCAGTTGCTACTCCTTGGGAGGATATGATGTGGCCCAAATACTCCACAAACTCCTGACCAAAAGAACACTTACTTCTCTTGGCTAGAAGTTGATTTCTTTCCAACAGCCCAAGTACTGTTCTTAGATGACAAATATGTTCTTCCAAATTCTTGCTATAGATCAAAATGTCATCGAAGAAAACAAGTACAAATTTTCTTAGATAGGGCTCAAAGATCTCATTCATCACTGACTAGAAAGTGGCGGGGGCATTGGTTAGTCCAAATGGCATAACCAAAAATTCGTAATGCCCCGCGTGGGTTCGAAAAGCAGTCTTTTCCACATCCTGTTCATGCATTCTGATTTGATGGTAACCAGACCTCAAATCTATCTTAGAAAACCACTTTGGCCCTTCCAATTCATCTAGTAAATCATCAATAATAGGTATAGGGTACTTATCTTTAATTGTAGCCTGATTTAGCTGTCGGTAGTCCATGCACATCCTCCAACTTTGATCCTTCTTCTTCACCAGCAGCACGGGGGAAGCATAGGGGCTGGAACTCCTTCGAATAAAATTGGCCCTTAATAACTCAGCCACTTATTTCTCCACTTCATCTTTCTGTTCATGACTGTGTCTATAGGGTCTAACATTGATGGGTTGAGTGTTTGGTTGTAAGGGTATTCTGTGATCCTGCTCTCTCTTGGGTGGCAATCCCTTGGGATCTTGGAAAATGTGGGTGTATTGTTCCAATACTCTCTGTATCTCTTCTGGAATGCATTCTTCACTCTTCCTAGTATCCTCTTTCAGTTGAGCTATGGCACAGCAATAGCCTTGCATTCCTGCCTTCACCCACTGCCTGGCTCCAATGGCTTTTAGCTTAGCCCCTTCAGTAATGCCCTCCACAGTGACAGGCTTCCCTTCTCTGACAAAATTAACTGAGTTGTTAGAGTAATCAAATGTCACTCTTCCATGTTGCTTGAGCCAATCTATTCCCAATATTACACTTGAACCATCTAATCTTATCACCCTAAGATCTGCTTGGTAGGTCTCTCCCTGCATCACCCGCTGAAACTCTGGGCACTTCAACTTACTCATTACCTTATGTCCATTGACTACAGTGACTATAAGGGGAGTTGCTACTACCATTTTAGTCTTCATTTCCTTGGCCACAAGGAAGTCTATGAAGCTGTGGGTGCTCCCAGTGTCTATAAGTATCACTAGTGGTTTCCCTCCCCATTCACCTTCAACCTTGATGGTTTCCTGGTGGGTTTCACCACTGAGAGCATGGACTGAGATTCCCATCTCCTCTGGTTCTTGTTGCTCCATGTCCTCTTCTTCTTCTCCCTGAAGCATCATCTCATCAAATACCTCTTCTATTTCTGCTTCTCCATAGATTTGATTTAAAGCTTTACTCTGACACTGATGACCTGGGAAATATTTGTCATTGCATTTGAAACATAACCCAGCAGCTCTTCTCTGTTCCAGCACCTGTCTGCTAAGTCCAGGTTGCCATGTGGAACTCTTGGATGTCATTGCCTTGTTACCCTCAGCATATCTGGTGGGGTCTCCTTTCTGGTTGGAGGCCTTTTGGAATTGGTACCCTTGGTACTGCCTACTACTTGTTCTATTAATCATTCTATGCTTTTTCCACATAACAGTAAGGGCTTGCTCATGCAGCCTTGCCTGATCATACACCTCCTCCAGGGTGGTTGGATTAGAAAGATCTATGAATGGAACTAGCTCTTCCTTGAGCCCACTAATGTAACTCTGGATAAAGTGCTCCTCACTGAGTGTTGGATTCAAATAAAGCATTCTTATTCTCAAATCTTCAAACTTTTCTTGATAAGCATCCACAGTGGTGGTCTGCTCCAGTTTATTGAAGTCTCTGACCAACTTCTTTAAGGGTGCCCCATCAAATCTTCTACAGATAGCTTCAGTTAGCTCTGTCCAATCCACTTCTGACTTATCCACCATATACCCTTCCTTCCACCTATGGGCTTTACCAATGAAATGCATTGTAGCTACATCTACCCACTGCTCCACTGGAATTTGATACAACTTGAAGAATTGCTCACTTCTACTGATCCACTCCCTGGGTTCCTCCCCTCCAAAACTGGGATACTCAAGCTTGGGATAGGGAATATAAGGGTGGTGCTTTGGTACTGATTGTGTATTAACAAACTCTGCTCCCAGGTGGGGGTTGGGTAAAACTCCCTTTCCTTTATCTTCCCTGAATGGGTACTTGTTGTTGCTGCTGCCTGGAAACTCTGGGCCCCCAGTTCTTCCCTCCCTAGTATACACTGAAGAATTTGGTTCAACCTTGAGAGAACTGGTCTGTGAACTCAATAGTTTCAATAGTTGTTCATGCCTTCTTGCAGCTTCAATTTGCTGGGCTTCATGTCTCTGTTGCTCCCCCAACTGAATTTCTTCTAACTGCTGCACTAGGGTTTCTAATTTGTGGTTGTAACCAGCTCCAAATTGTTGTAACTTATCTTCTATGATACTCTGACACTCCATGGTGACTGATTGCATCTTTTCTTCTATGTTTCTAATTTGTTCTCTCATCTCCTTGAGTTTGGTACCCTCGGTCATTTCAACCAGGTATGGATCCTTAGTATTAAAATTGAACCTGTTGTATTTAGATTTCCTTATCTTGGAGTGATTCTGATTTCTGATGCTAAGCCTTTTCTTGACTCCAGATATGAACTAGGGCAATACTGAGGAGAAAAATCAAGAATTTCAAGCTAACTCAAGCAGATCAATACCTCTCAACAGTGCCGCTACAGGGTTCCTTGCCCAGATCTGCTTGGAATGGTTAATAACTACTTGATTGCTGCGAGGTTGCCTCGATTTGTTGCTTATTGCCCAATTGCCTCGATTGCTTGTTGCCTAATGCTTGTTGCCTCGATCGCTGGATGCTTGTTTCTTGTTGCCTCGATCTGGTACTCAGCTCTTCACGATCCCTGGGATCGGAACAGCTCTGATACCAATTTGTAGCAATCTAACGAACCGCAGCCAATCGATGAATGCGACGAGCTGAGATTAGGTTTGGCGGTGAGGATGATGATCGATTCCGGACGATCCGTCACCGATCTAGGATGAGATAACTCTGAGATCGGTTGGCGGAGAGGATGATGGTTGGTTCAGTTTGATCTAGTTGATCAAACCTGTAGTGATCCGGCCCTTAGGGGTATTTTTGACTCACATGTAATTATTTAAACCTTTAAGTGAAATAAAATTATTCAATTCTTAAGAGTTGGCCAGTGTGTGGTGCTGGTATTGTTCTGCGATAGAGCGCGGAAAATGATGGCCGACGGTGCGATCGGATCTGAAATCCGATGTCGGGATCTCCCGGAACGGAATTCTTAGTGATGCGATGATTAGTCATGCATCAGAATCCGTGCAAAATATCTTGCACCCGTTGGAGATAAGGTGGGTTATCTCGTAGGGGATAATTAATTAATTAATTAATTATCCGATGACGGAAAATAGAATTTTCTTACGTACGAATTAAAGAGGAAATTAATTAAAGATATAATACGAGCTATATAAGGGATCCCGATTATCGGAAAGAAAAGAAAAGAAAAATAAAACCCTAACCGGTGAGGAGAGAAAGAAAGAGAAAAAGGAAAAGACGGAACCCTAGCCGGAAGAAAGGGAAAGGAGAAAAAGAAGGAGCCCGATCTTCCCGGACATCGAACCGAAGGCAAGAACGCGACCGGACAACCTTCCCGTCGATCTTCGGTTAGTAAAATAATTGTTATAAATTATTTGGGATTTTTCCGTCGTCCTTTTTGTTTGAGTTCTTGGGTTTCTCCGTCGTATCCGTCACCGTCGCCGTCATCGTCGTCATGCTAGGGCACGGAACGGACGGCGGAGGCGCACGGTGCCGCTAGGGCATCGCGCGGAGGAGAATCGCGGACGGCCGATCGCCACCGCAAGCGGCGATGGGACCGCACGGGCACAGCGCGGGTCGTACCCGCGCGGCCACCGCGCGGGCGGCACCCGCGCGGACCCGCAACCGCACGGGCACCGCGCGGGCGCCGCGCGGCTACCGCGCGGGCGGCACCCATGCGGACCCGCAACCGCGCGTGCACCGCGCGGGCGCCGCGCGGCTGCCGCGCGGGCGGCCCCGGCGCGGACCCGCAACCGCCCGGGCACCGCGCGGGCGGCACCCACGCGGACCCGCAACCGCGCGGGCGCCCCGCGGGGCACCCACGCGGGCGCCGCGCGGGCAACCCCGCGCGCGGGCACCGTGCGGGGCCGCACCCGCGCGGGCGCCGCGCGGCCGCCGGACGGGCAGCACCCGCGCGAGGCGCCGCGCCGCGTGGGCGCCGCCCGCGGAGACACGCCGCGCGGTTCCGAACCGCGCGGGGCTCCGGCGGACGGCGACGGCGGCGCGGGATTCCGGTTTTCGTCAACCCGGACGGTGTTGGACTTTTCCGTCGAAAAGAGTAAATTGGGTCTTTTGTTTTGGGATGTTAGTACACGTTTTTTACTATAGTTATCCTTGCGGACTTTCTTTAGGTCCAGGTGCGCAGCGGGGGTGCGCGAAGGATTCAGGTGTTCCGATTTCTCTTCAACTAGGTGGGTACGGTTGCTATAAGTGCAACAAGTGCAGTAAGTGCATCTATCATCATTAAAATGCTCTTAATTTGTCTAACAAAGTAGATGGACAGTTTAACCTTTCGCATAATTGTATTTTATCTAACAATTGAAGCGGCTGCGGTCGCGGTGCTCACTACACGCCGATCTCGGCAAATCCATTTTCGGATGCTGCACGTACACAGGCGGATTGGCCTCCGCATGGGTGTACTTTTTCGGAGAAGTGGTCTTTTTGACCCGTGTACCTCACAAAGGGGTGGGAGCCGTGAGGACCTCTTCGCGCCTGCTGAAAATAGCACACCAGCACCGTGAAGAGGTTAAAAGCATCAAAAAGGTGTTTGCGCACGAGGGGAGACTTTAGTCTCTCCGACAGGTACTCTGGGGTTGGTGCCCAACTTAATTGATAAATCTCGGGTTGGTGCCCAGCTTAATTATGTACAGGGTTTTAGCGAAAGGTTCCGGTGTAATCGGTTTGCTCCTTATTCCTTATTGATATTTAGACATCTACTTTGTTTGTCACTGACTTTACCCACTCCGTGACAGGTATTACTAGGTGCGTTAGCCGGGATGGCGGTGAGACAGCGTCGCGAGGACCGTAGTCAGGATACTTGGTTTTTATCTCGTTTTCCTTATACTTTAAATAGTTAATTTGCTTGTGGATCATATTAGTCGTGGACATGTATTAGTTAGCGCTGTGGATGAGGTGTACTTTTATACTTGGATACTTTTAGTGATGTTTTCATACGCGGCACGTTTTCATGATAAACCAAATGATTTCGAAAATGTTTTCTCAAAACGAAGTGCCGTGTGGGCACGGGTTTTGCAACCGCTGGTTTTATCATTTCTAAACGTTGATGCCGCTTTAATAACTCACTTGAAAAAAAAATAATAACAAGGTGTCGAGTGGACACCGGTCTTTTAACACATTAGTTAAATTACTGTACTCTGTTTGACGGAGTATGTCTATTGTATGGTTGATGGTTGATGTATGATGTTGTAAATGAAACGCATGTTGTAAATGAGACGCCGTGCATATACAAAGGAGACTCTGTCCGTGGGCAGAGAGAATTTGTGTATGTGGCGGTCTGGCACGCACCGGGGATGAGGTTTAAGTTACTTTGTTAAAAAAAAATAATAATAATACACGCAATTTTCCGCTTTGATAGACTCAAAAACCCCCGGGGGCGTGACAGATTAAATGGTATCAGAGAAAACAACCATAACCATAGTAGACATGATCCACATCCACTGTGTAGGGTGCCACAAGCAAATTGGACATGAGATAACCAAGGTATATGTGCGTAGTACGTGAGAGTACGGGAAAAAGGGAACGTAATATAGGTGTAATCGTAAGACAGGGTGCTAGGGTTATAACCTTAGGATTGACGTGGTTTCTTTGTATCACAGCAGACAACGGCCAGGATCCGGCCACCGAGCGCTAACCATTCTCAATGGACAGGATGGATCCCGCAGCCGCAGCCAACCGCTTACTCCGCAACCAGCTACGCGACATAGCGGGGCAAATGCTAACTCTCACTGAGCGCCTAGGCCTACTGACTCAAGATTTCGAGGGTGTCGACCGCACCCAGCGAGACGCCAGGAACGACCCCTACTCTTGGGGGGTCCGCCGCTGCAGGAGGGATCACGGAGCAACGAGCGACGCGAGAAAGGGTCAGGACGAATTTGACTAAGTTCAAGAAGCATGACCCTCCCACTTTCGAGGGAGAGACGACCGATCCATGGGTCGTCGAGAAATGGGTGGATACCATGGAAAAACTCTTCGAGGACCTACTGATGGAGGAGCACGAACGGGTTCCACTAGCCGTCCACTTTCTCGAAGGGAATGCACGCATCTGGTGGAAGACGGTACGCCCGGATCCGTCTACAAACGACCCGCTACCGACATGGTCGGCCTTTAGAGAGGAACTTTTTGGCGCTTTCTTCTCCGATAGCGTCAAGCGGCAATTGGAAGACGACCTGAAGAACATTAGACAAGGGAACCGCTCGGTCATGGAATATCAAAGGGAGTTTGTAAGATTGGTTAACTGCGTCCCGTTTGTTATACGGGATGAACCCCACAAGGCCCGTCTTTTTGTGGACGGGTTACGGAGCGACATCTTCGAGATGGTTCAGGCAGCGGACCTGCGCACGTTCAGGGAGGTGGTGGACAGGGCCACCATTGTGGAGCGGGGATTCGCTATCACCCGAGCTCGATGTAAGGGATCAGAAAATAACCGGGAGAGGAAGTGGACACAGACTTACCCGGGAGGGGGCCCGTCTGGTGGGAGCCGACCCCCAAAGTACCCCAAGACGCAACAAGGAAGCAAGAGTGCGCCTACCGGAAAGCCGCGACCAGTGAACAAGCCATGTGTTATTTGCGGAGCATCGCATCCAGTGACGGAATGCCCTAAGAGACAGGATCACTGTTACCGCTGCGGCAAACCGGGGCATTTCCGATTCAACTGTCCCCTGAACACTGGAGCGGCATCTTCCGCAGCTTCCACCCCAACGGCGAAGCCACCAGGACGGGGTAGAGCATCAACGGGAATGCCCCCACACCCTCCGGCGCCAAGAGCAGAAGGAGAATCGCGACCACAACCAGGAGGGAGGCTCTACTCCATGGGCCAGCATGGAGCGACACTGCCAGAGGAGGTGGTCGCAGGTATTACCTCCGTTTCTAATTTTCGAGCTCGAACCCTGTTTGACACCGGGGCGACTCGCTCCTTTATTTCCCGCACTTTTGCACAAACACATATGCTAGAAAGTAGTCCCTTTGATGTCTTACTGACCGTCCAGACCCCTGGGGGGCCAATCGCGGCGACTGGCCTAGTACCCTCGTGTTCAATAAGACTGGGAAGGTTGTCGTGCCCCTGGGATCTGGTGGTCATACCGCTAAAAGAATACGACGTGGTTTTGGGCATGGACTGGCTTACCGAGTATCAGGCGGTCATCGACTGCGAGAAGCGCCAGGTGCAACTACAGAAGCCGGGATTCCCAGAAAACGTGTACTTGGCATGTAAAAGCACTTCCTTTTTGGCTATCATCTCCGCGTCGCGGGCTAGGAAGTTGATGGAGAGCGGGTGCGTGGCCTATCTAGCCTCGGTAGGTTTAGCCACCCGACCCATTCCCTCGCCTTCCGAAATTCCAGTGGTAAAGGAATTTCCGGATGTATTTCCGGCAGAGCTCCCCGGAATGCCACCGGAACGAGAGGTCGACTTCCCTATTGAACTACTTCCCGGCACCAAACCCATCACCAAGGCACCGTACAGGATGGCCTTTACGGAGTTGAAGGAACTCAAGGCACAGTTGGAGGACCTTTTGGATAAGGGTTACATCAGACCTAGCGCGTCACCCTGGGGCGCGCCCGTCCTGTTTGTGAGGAAAAAGGACGGAAGTCTCCGATTGTGCATCGACAACCGGGAGATAAATAAGGTCACCGTTAAGAACAAGTACCCCCTGCCAAGGATCGACGACCTCTTCGACCAACTACAGGGGGCGACGGTGTTTTCAAAGATTGACCTGCAGTCGGGCTATCATCAGGTCCAGGTCAAGGGGGAGGACATCCCCAAAACGGCTTTCCGGACTCGCTACGGCCATTACGAATTTACAGTAATGCCGTTCGGGCTCACAAATGCCCCGGCGGTGTTCATGGACATGATGTACAGGGTATTCAAACCCTTCCTGGACTTATTCGTGGTGGTCTTCATCGACGATATCCTCATCTACTCCCGTACAGACGAGGAACACGAAGAACATCTGCGCACAGTCCTCCAGACCCTACGGGAACAGAAACTCTACGCCAAACTCAAAAAGTGTGAGTTTTGGCTCCGTGAGGTCGGCTTCTTGGGGCACGTAATCTCGGCGGCTGGAGTCGCAGTCGATCCGAAGAAGATAGATTCGGTGACGGACTGGCCCCAACCGACGACGGTGACGGAGATTCGAAGCTTCCTGGGATTAGCCGGGTACTACCGGCGCTTCGTGGAGGGTTTCTCTAAGATAGCCACCCCCTTAAACCGTTCGACTAGAAAGGGGGAAAAGTTCATCTGGACGGACAAATGTCAGAGGAGCTTCGAGGAGCTCAAGGATAGATTGACGCGAGCCCCGATTCTCGCCCTGCCAGAACCAGGGGAGGATTATGAAGTGTATTGCGATGCGTCGCGAAACGGACTGGGTGGAGTACTCATGCAACGGGGAAAGGTTATAGCCTATGCGTCAAGGCAGCTCAAGGAATACGAGCGGAATTACCTCGTGCACGATTTGGAACTCGCAGCGGTTGTGTTCGTCCTCAAGCTTTGGAGACACTACCTGTATGGGGCACACTCCAATGTGTACTCAGATCATAAAAGTCTTAAGTACCTTTTCACCCAAAAGGAGTTAAATTTGCGACAAAGACGGTGGCTCGAGCTACTGAAGGATTACGATTTAACGATCCACTACCACCCGGGAAAGGCAAACGTGGTGGCCGACGCCCTGAGCCGCAAGGGGCAGGCCGAGGAGGCAGGGGTAAGTGCCATCACCCAGTAAGATAGTCTGATTGCGGAATTTTCGCGATTAAGACTAGAAGTAGTACCGGCGGGTACAGTCGCACAACTTCTGACACTGGTGGTCAGACCTACCTTGCTTGACAGAATTCTCGAGAGGCAGTCGACTGATGACCAACTCCAGCTGGTGCGAAGTAGAGTAACTGCCGACCAAGAAGGTGATTTCACAGTAAACTCCGACGGCACGATACGATTTTGGGGACGAATCTGCGTGCCGGATCTACCGGAACTCAAAGAGGAAATCCTGCGGGAGGCGCATACTGCTCCATATGCAGCGCACCCCGGGGGAACGAAGATGTACAAGGACGTCAAACAGACCTTCTGGTGGTCCAAAATGAAGGGAGACGTGACTCAGTTTGTGGCACACTGCCTGGTGTGCCAATGGGTGAAGGCCGAGCACCAGCGTCCGACAGGAAAATTGCAACCCTTACCGGTGCCCGAGTGGAAGAGGGACATGATTACCATGGATTTTGTGACCGGGTTCCCGAGATCGTCACAGGGACACGATGCAATATGGGTGATTGTGGACCGTCTGACGAAATCGGCCCACTTTCTGCCCATACACACGACGTGGACGCGGGAACGACTGGCACAAACCTACATCAACGAGATAGTAAGGTTGCATGGGGTGCCGACATCCATCACGTCGGACAGGGACACGCGATTTGTGTCAAACTTTTGGCAGAGCCTGCAGCGAGCAATAGGAACCAAGTTGCACTTCAGTACGACTTTTCACCCGCAGACCGATGGACAATCAGAGCGGGTGATACAAATTGTGGAGGACATGCTTCGAGCATGCGTTTTGGACTTGGGCGAAGGGTGGGCACGGTGTTTGCCCCTAGTGGAATTTGCCTACAATAACAGTTACCAGGCCAGCATTCAGATGGCGCCGTACGAGGCCCTGTACGGGCGCCGCTGTCGGTCTCCAATATGCTGGGACGACTTGGGTGAGCGTAAGTTTCTGGGCCCAGATTTGGTGGAGGAGACCGAAGCAAAGGTGCGATTGATTAGACAAAGGCTACTGACCGCCCAGAGCAGACAGAAAAGCTACGCGGACAACAGACGCCGAGACTTAGAGTTCATGGTGGGTGAGCATGCGTTACTCCGAGTTTCGCCCTCCAAGGGGAACCGACGCTTCGGCATAAAGGGAAAGTTAAGCCCGAGGTACGTAGGACCGTTCGAGATCCTAGAACGCGTAGGACCGGTGGCGTACCGATTAGCCCTGCCGCCGAACCTCGAACGAGTCCACAACGTGTTCCATGTCTCAATGCTCCGGAAGTACCTAGCTGATCCCTCTCATGCCTTGGATGCCTCCACCATCGAGTTGTGAGAGGATTTAAGCGTCGAGGAGACGCCGGTGCGGATTTTTGCGAGAGAGGACAAGAAGTTGCGCAAACGAACAATTCCCTATGTAAAGGTCCAGTGGACCAACCACGAAGAGCGCGAGGCGACTTGGGAACTGGAATCGAAGATGAGAGAATGTTTTTCCGAATTGATTAGTGGGGTTTGTACTTAAGTTTCGGGACGAAACTTTTTATAAAGTGTGAGTGGTGTAGTGATCCGGCCCTTAGGGGTATTTTTGGCTCACATGTAATTATTTAAGCCTTTAAGTGAAATAAAATTATTCAATTCTTAAGAGTTGGCCAGTGTGTGGTGCTGGTATTCTTCTGCGATAGAGCGCGGAAAATGATGGCCGACGGTGCGATCGGATCTGAAATCTGATGTCGGGATCTCCCGGAACGGAATTCTTAGTGATGCGGTGATTAGTCATGCATCGGAATCCGTGCAAAATATCTTGCACCCGTTGGAGATAGGGTGGGTTATCTCGTAGGGGATAATTAATTAATTAATTAATTATCCGATGACGAAAAATAGAATTTTCTTACGTACGAATTAAAGAGGAAATTAATTAAAGATATAATACGAGCTATATAAGGGATCCCGATTATCGGAAAGAAAAGAAAAGAAAAATAAAATCCTAACCGGTGAGGAGAGAAAGAAAGAGAAAAAGGAAAAGACGGAACCCTAGCCGGAAGAAAGGGAAAGGAGAAAGAGAAGGAGCCCGATCTTCCCGGACATCGAACCGAAGGCAAGAACGCGACCGGACAACCTTCCCGTCGATCTTCGGTTAGTAAAATAATTGTTATAAATTATTTGGGATTTTTCCGTCGTCCTTTTTGTTTGAGTTCTTGGGTTTCTCCGTCGTATCCGTCACCGTCGCCGTCATCGTCGTCATGCTAGGGCACGGAACGGACGGCGGAGGCGCGCGGTGCCGCTAGGGCATCGCGCGGAGGAGAATCGCGAACGGCCGATAGCCGCCGCAAGCGGCGATGGGACCGCGCGGGTCGTACCCGCGCGGGCGCCGCGTGGCCACCGCGCGGGCGGCACCCGCGCGGACCCGCAACCGCGCGGGCACCGCGCGGGTGCCGCGCGGCTGCCGCGCGGGCGGCACCCGCGCGGACCCGCAACCGCGCGGGCGCCGCGCCGGGCACCCACGCGGGCGCCGCGCAGGCAACCCCGCGCGCGGGCGCCGTGCGGGGCCGCACCCGCGCGGGCGCCGTGCGGGGCCGCACCCGCGCAGCCGCCGCGCGGCCGCCGCACGGGCAGCACCCGCGCGAGGCGCCGCGCCGCGTGGGCGCTGCCCGCGGAGACACGCCGCGCGGTTCCGAACCGCGCGGGGCTCCGGCGGACGGCGACGGCGGCGCGGGATTCCGGTTTTCGTCAACCCGGACGGTGTTGGACTTTTTCGTCGAAAAGAGTAAATTGGGTCTTTTATTTTGGGATGTTAGTACACGTTTTTTACTATAGTTATCCTTGCGGACTTTCTTTAGGTCCAGGTGCGCAGCGGGGGTGCGCGAAGGATTCAGGTGTTCCGATTTCTCTTCAACTAGGTGGGTACGGTTGCTATAAGTGCAACAAGTGCAGTAAGTGCATCTATCATCATTAAAATGCTCTTAATTTGTCTAACAAAGTAGATGGACAGTTTAACCTTTCGCATAATTGTATTTTATCTAACAATTGAAGCGGCTGCGGTCGCGGTACTCACTACACGCCGATCTCGGCAAATCCATTTTCGGATGCTGCACGTACACAGGCGGATTGGCCTCCGCATGGGTGTACTTTTCCGGAGAAGTGGTCTTTTTGACCCGTGTACCTCACAAAGGGGTGGGAGCCGTGAGGACCTCTTCGCGCCTGCTGAAAATAGCACACCAGCACCGTGAAGAGGTTAAAAGCATCAAAAAGGTGTTTGCGCACGAGGGGAGACTTTAGTCTCTCCGACAGGTACTCTGGGGTTGGTGCCCAACTTAATTGATAAATCTCGGGTTGGTGCCCAGCTTAATTATGTACAGGGTTTTAGCGAAAGGTTCCGGTGTAATCGGTTTGCTCCTTATTCCTTATTGATATTTAGACATCTACTTTGTTTGTCACTGACTTTACCCACTCCGTGACAGGTATTACTAGGTGCGTTAGCCGGGATGGCGGTGAGACAGTGTCGCGAGGACCGTAGTCAGGATACTTGGTTTTTATCTCGTTTTCCTTATACTTTAAATAGTTAATTTGCTTGTGGATCATATTAGTCGTGGACATGTATTAGTTAGCGCTGTGGATGAGGTGTACTTTTATACTTGGATACTTTTAGTGATGTTTTCATACGCGGCACGTTTTCATGATAAACCAAATGATTTCGAAAATGTTTTCTCAAAACGAAGTGCCGTGTGGGCACGGGTTTTGCAACCGCTGGTTTTATCCTTTCTAAACGTTGATGCCGCTTTAATAACTCGCTTGAAAAAAAAAATAATAACAAGGTGTCGAGTGGACACTGGTCTTTTAACACATTAGTTAAATTACTGTACTCTGTTTGACGGTGTATGTCTATTGTATGGTTGATGGTTGATGTATGATGTTGTAAATGAAACGCATGTTGTAAATGAGACGCCGTGCATATACAAAGGAGACTCTGTCCGTGGGCAGAGAGAATTTGTGTATGTGGTGATCTGGCACGCACCGGGGATGAGGTTTAAGTTACTTTGTTAAGAAAAAAAAAAAATAATACACGCAATTTTCCGCTTTGATAGACTCAAAAACCCCCGGGGGTGTGACAAAACCAATGCTGGATTTGGATCTGAGAATGGGTTGGTTGCAGAATTGGGAATTTGAGAAGGGTTTGGAGGGATCTGGGAGAGGAGAGAGAAAGGTAGAGAAATTGGAGGGAAAGAGAAGTGAGATCAATATTCTATTTCATACCTTTCTCTCTCGTACAATGCTCTATTTATACTGTTCAATTCGAGGATTAAATTGTAATACTATTACTATTGAGGGTTTATATGTAAAAGAGTAAATCGTAAGTGGGCCTCAGTGGGCCTCTTCTCTGTGGCTAATGGACTCCTGGGCTGGGCCGTCTTCTGCTACAGTGCCGCTTCACCATCTCGTAGTTGGCGGTTCGGATCCCTCCTAGACGCGACGCCCGCTCCATTGGAATTCTCCAGAATCCCCCATGATGCCCCGTCCTATCTCACCAACCCTGTACTCCCATCTAACCTTACTCCTCCTCTCACCCTCCTTCTCTTACCATAGTTAGCTTCTCCATCTCCTCCTCCAGAGCTTCTCCTTCTCCATAGCTACTCCCTCTCATCTCCTCCTCTGCCTCTACTCCACTATCTCTAAGATAAGATTGTTACAGATATATATAGCTATCAAATCATAACAGATCACAAATCTAACTTTTACTTTAGATAATTACAAATAAACTTTTAAATATAATTTGGATAAACTCCATCTCTAACTAACTTTTAGATTAAATTTAAATTATTATTTCCAATATCTTCCCAGGAACATCTAAAGTCCGATTCTGAAAATATTTTTGGCTATACAGAGAGAAAGTCTAGAACTTCGTCGAAAAGTCTAGACTATGAAGTTTTCAAAACTTGGACTTCCTATATAAAATCCAGACTTCCAACCCGTAATCAACTTTTCAAATTAAAATTTTTGAGTTCTAATTAATCCAACTTCAATGTTTCCAAAGCTGTAAATATGTTATAGGATTTTCTCTAAAATGGGGTTATGATTATTTTTATCTTTTAGAAATTCTAAAAATTTATTAGTTAGCTTCTTTTTTTAATCATTAACAATAAATTTCTAACAAATCATTTTCGGAATTATGGCAAATTTGGCTTAAACCTGGTGCTTTTCAAATTGAGGGCTTTTAGTTGAAATTGATAGGTTAAAAATCTTTTATAGGTTGAAATAAAAGTCCCAACAACTTCAATTGAAGTATTAACAAGAATTAACTAAGCTAAAATATTTTTTCCTATTTTTAATGATTTTTGAAAAAATTTGAGATGAGTATTTTGGAAAGTTTTGGTAACTTAAAAAATTCTCTTTAGAGTAGAAGAATAAGTTCAACCATTTGGATTAAGAGAACAAAAGAATTTCATTGACTATCCAGTTAACTAATCGAAATATGTAAACTCTTTCTATGTCATATATTTTTTTATTAGCTCTAATTTTTTTGTAAACATATCATTAGACTGCTAATTATTGATATAGAATATTACGATATTCACATATGCATGCTAGTTGTACATATTCCACGTTATGCGTCTCATGATAGTATGTTGTGCATGCAACTCCCTACATGATGTACATGAGTTAAAGATAGTTGAACCTCACTCTTAGACATAAACTTTTTTTTTTTTTTTTTTTTTGAGAACAAGGTAGCATGTTACCGCTTCATTCAATGAAAGATAAACTTAGCAACAAATAGAGACAGGTGGGTCTCAGACGAAAAAAAAAAAAAAAAAACAAAAAAAAAAAACTAAGATAGGGAACAGCAGGATTCCCAGAGGCACCACAATGCTCGAATCTCCGACACCAGCTGTCTCGGCGACTGCTTTTTGTCTTCAAATATGCATTGGTTTCGTTCCAGCCACAGGACCCACCAGATGATTAGTAGGGTAGTTAGTTCCTTTCTCCCAAGTGAACACCTGTTTTCGGCTAGCACTTCCCACAGCTTTGCCGGTGCCAGACGAGATCGAGCTAACGTTTTGTTAGTTAGCACGCCGGTTAGGATGTCCGTAGAAAACCGACACCTCGCAAATAGGTGCTCCCCGGTCTCGACCTCCTCAAGACAATACGAACATCTCCTGTCCCCACTCCACCCCCTCTTTAGGAGGATCTCTGCCGTAAGGATTCTGTTCCTGAGTAGTAGCCACCAAAGATCCTAACCTTGAGGGGGACCTTGATGGCCCACAGTTTGACGAATCGCCTGTCCGAAACGCCACCATCTTCCAGGAAACTGTACAGAGACTTAACACTGAACCTCCCGGCAGTGTCCCACCGCCACCTCGCCTCGTCAAAATTCTCCAGCGTTGGGATATTGCATAGCGCCTCCCTGAGAAGGGCGATTCGTTCCCTGTCTCCTGAGTCCCCGGGTGTGTGCCCTGCCAGAATCTTGCGCCACCTCCAGCCCCTCTAGCCCCAGCACTCGTTAATCTTGTAGTTTTTGTACGTAACTTTGTCGAATATGTCCGAGTAGGCGACCCTGAGTGGTGTTTGTCCAAGCCAGATATCGTTCCAGAACTCCACTTTGGTCCCATTTCCCACGGCGTAGTAAAGGCCGCACTTAAAGACGCATCTTGTCTTAAGGACGTTTTTCCACCACGCCGACGCCGGTCGGAAAGTTACGCCTTCCCTGAGTGGTCTCCTCCGCAAGTAGTACGTCCCTAAAATGAGCCCTCTCCACAGACATTTCTGTTTTGTCAACAAGATCCACCACCACTTGGCCAGTAAGGTCGTGTTCATGTTTTCTAAATCCAGGATCCCCACCCCCCCCCCCCCCCCCCCCCCCCCCCCCCCCTCCATCTTACTTCTGCAAGCGATCTTCCAATTAACTCTACACTGTCCCCCCCTGACCTCCTTTGTCCCCTTCCAGAAGAAGGCCCGTCTCAAGGAATCTATGCGTCGAATAACCCATTTTGGAGCCTTAAAAAACGAAAGGTAATACAGTGGTAGATTAGTCAACACTGAGTTGACCAAGACCAGCCGACCTCCCTGTGACAGGAGTTTAGCTTGCCAGCCCTCAATGCGTTGTTCGATCTTGCTCACCACATACCACCAATCCTCCTTCCGGGGATGTCCTATAGATAGTGGTAGACCTAGATACCGGATTGGTAACGAACCCACTTTACACCCCAGGATCCCTGCAAGCCTCTCTCCCCTACCGGCTAGGTTCCCCGTATAGAAGACTTCGGTCTTATCCCTATTGATCTTCAAACCAGATGCCCATTCGAATAACTGCCATATCACTCTGAGGTTCCTTACCTGCCTTGTCTTTGCTTCACAAAAGAAGAAAGTATCGTCAGCGTATTGTACCAGGGACACTTTAGCTGTTGCGTTCGGTCCAACGCCTTCGAACCACCCACTCAACGCTCCCTTGGCCGTAATTCTCGCCAATCCTTCAGCCACTAGCAAGAATAGGTACGGGGATAGCGGATCACCCTGTCGAAGGCCTCTCCGCGTTTTGATCCACTTGGTAGGTATTCCGTTAACTAGGGCAGCGACCTTTGCGTTGCAAATACATTGCTCCATCCACCCGCACCATCTCTGGTCCGCACCTAGCCAGCTCAAAACCTTCCGTAACAAAGGAGTCCAGGATGGATCGACCCTTCAGGAATGCGGCCTGTCCAGGAGAGATAACCTCATCCATGACCTTGCCCAACCTATTTGCTAAGACCTTAGATATAATTTTCGGCACCCCGTTGATAAGACTGATCGGTCTGAAATCGTTGGCCGCCGCTGCTCCTTCTTTTTTAGGAATAAGACAAATGAACGAATAATCCATCGGCCCAGTATTTAGTTTACCCTCGTAAAGCTCGCGAAAAATGGCCATAAGATCGTCCTTAATCGTCCCCCAGAATTTCTGATAGAAGCGCAGGTTAAACCCGTCCGGTCCCGGCGCTTTATCACAGCCTAGCTGGAAAGTCGCCGTCCTCACCTCAGCTTCTGTGAAAGGCTCGGAAAGCTGAGAAGGGTTGGGGAATGGCTTGGTGCCAAACAGGGTACTCCAATCCCCCGTCCGTTCGCAATCGGATCTGTTTCGCGCAAACATCTCAGTAAAGTACCTAAAGAAGTGGTTTCTCTTATCTTCTTCTCTGCATAGCATCGACCCGTTCTCCATGACCACATTAATGGCGTTAGCACGTCTTCTAGCGTTCGCCATCGCGTGGAAGTACTTGGTATTCCCGTCTCCGTTTTTAGCCCACAGCTGTCTGGAACGGGCTTTCCAAAGAGTCTCCTCAGCGAGTACGATCTCTTTCAACTTCGCTTTCAGCTGAAGCCTCTTCTCGAATTGTTGAGGAGACAGTTCTTCCCTTTCTTCCAAGGTGTCAAGCTGTTGAATCTCGTCCCTACACTCCTTCATAGCGTTTGTGTAACGAACGGGGAAACCGAACCCTAGAAAGTGGCGAGGGCGAAGAAGAAGACAGAGAAGAGTTGCGGGGAAGTGGATCTGACAGTATCCAGAGTTAGGGAAGGAGGATTCGAATAATAATGTGACCGAGCGGGGCGGGGCGGATCGAGGGGAGCGGGCACCCGTGCAACCGCCACTGCTAGCCCGATGGGCCGGATCAGAGTGGGGAGTGGCAGCCCTATTCAGATTAGGCCCAGAGAGGCCCACTATGGCTATAATTAATTGATTACAGTAGTTAACATTGTAACCCATAGCTTCTTTACTATTTACACTTTAGTCCAGAATGAAGAGAACTTAAGCAATGTTTGTTGCAGGGAACGGACATGAATGAAAGAGTGTTTTCTTCCAGTTCCCTCCTTCCTCTTCTCTCTCTCTCTCTCTCTCTCTCTCTCCCATCTAACTCTCAATCTCTCAATCTCAATCTCTCTTCTCTCTCTCTTTCTCTTTCCTATCTCCACAATTCCCCTCTTACCCCCAGACCTCAATTCCCCTTCACCGGATTACCGGAATTACCCAATTTAGCTTCACCATCATCCCCGTCGCCCTACTCATCTCAGAACGGCGTCATCATCGACGGTTGCGACGGGTCAGGGCCATTACATTAATTGGTATCAGAGCGGCACGATCCCAGGGATCGGCGCGCACATCATCTACCCACATCCGAGGCAACAAGCTACTGAAGCAGCAGCAACATCATAACCCACCGAAGGCAACATCGCAAGCAACCGAAGGCAACAACCGGAGGCAACATCACAAGCAACCGAAGGCAACAACCGAAGGCAACAACACAAACAACCGGAGACAACAACCGAGGGCAACATCACAGATAACCGAAAGCAACAACCGAGGGCACATCGCAATCAATCGAAGGCAACTCGAGGCGGCAGGTGATACAATCGATTTCAACCCCGAACTGGGAAGGGACGAAGAAGGCCGCCAACCACTCGACGAAACGCCGCAGTTGTCTCAGCCAGGCATCATTGACAATCTCGACAATCCCTGTAAAGGCACAAGATAGGGGTGAAGAAGAGTAACAAATTCGCATCTCACGGCAAGAAAATTGTTAAAGGCAAAACAATGGCTGAAGGCACCAGATTAAGAGAGATGAACGAGCACATTCACGCCCTGGAGGAGAGGGTGCAGCAGCTGGCAATAGAGCAAAATGCCCAACTCGAGGAGAAATTGCAACAATTCGGGGCCGATTGTAGTAAGAAGATCGGGGTGCTGGCGCAACACTTGGATGAGCTGCAACAATACAGCCAACAAAAATATGAGGCAATGCAGATCGAAGCAAACAAGAGGCATGAGGCAACCCTCCAGGAGAATACACGAAGGCATGAACAATTGCTCAGACTTATAGCCGCCCAGCAAGCACCACCCAGCCCATATTCCGCAAGCGACTCTGTGGCAAGTGGAGGATCATTAATGATCAAGGAAGGGAAGCAACATACTCAGAATCCGCCTGGAGAAAGCTCCTACCGGGCAGCAACAATAAATAAGGGGAAGGGAGTCTTACCCACACCACACCGACAGCCCGAAAGGCTAGAAGAGTTGTATAATAGGCAAAACCAGCACTTACCCTACCCCGGACTGGACTTCCCTACCTTCGAAGGGGAAGAACCGCGGGAGTGGAGCAGTAAATGCGAGCAATACTTCAGGATTTATCAGCTTCCAGAACACCAATGGGTTGAGATAGCCACCATGCACTTTACCGGGAGGGCCCACAGGTGGAAGGAAGGGTATACCATCGATAAACCTGACATTACCTGGGAGGAGTTGGTGGAGGCAGCAAGCCGTCGCTTTGGAGGATCGGGGATGCGAGGGTTGGTAAGAGAATTTAACAAACTGACACAAGTGAGCTCAGTAGAAAAATACCAAGAAAAATTCGAGGACTTAAGAGCACGGATGTTAGGCCTCAACCCTGCGCTCAGTGAGCGGCACTTCATTGAAAGCTATATTAGCGGGCTGAAAGAGGAGCTAGTGCCTTTCATCGATTTGTCTCAACCCACGACGCTGGAGGAGGTTTACGAGCAAGCCAAGCTTCATGAGCAAGCTCTGTCAGTTATCATGAGGAAGAACAAGGCAGCCTACAAGCCCACAGGAAACCCTTACCCGGGCCCAAATATCACCCGAGCCACAGCCACCGGAGAGGGAACCAAGAGCAATTACCAGAAGCCAACCTACAACCAGCCCATGGGCATCAACCGGCAATTGTTTGAACAACGAAGGGCCGCCGGGTTGTGCTTTAAGTGCGGGGATAAGTACCAGCCGGGGCACCGATGCCAAGACAAGGGATTAAACACTATCAGTGGCCATTGGGAGTTGGACGAGGTGTTTGACGAGCAACTGCTGCAGTGGGATAAGGAGGAAGAAGAACCCCCTGTCGAAGAAGAAGAAATGGAAGAAGTGGGAATATCGGTGCATGCGCTGAGTGGACAGCACCAAGACGACACCATCAAGGTGCAAGGCGAGGTGGGCAACAAGACGGTAACCATATTAATCGACACCGGGAGTACCCACAGCTTCATCGACTACCTAGTGGCCAAGGAGGTAAGGGCTGAATTGACGGCAGCCCCACCCCTATTAGTAACAGTCGCGAACGGGCACAAAGTTATGAGCAAACTTAAATGCGCTAACTTCAAGTGGACGATGCAAGGGGAGCCTTACCAATCGGAGTTGAGGGTGATTAGATTAGATGGCTCAAGCATTATAT
Source organism: Tillandsia leiboldiana (assembly GCA_029204045.2). Taxonomy (NCBI): domain Eukaryota; kingdom Viridiplantae; phylum Streptophyta; class Magnoliopsida; order Poales; family Bromeliaceae; genus Tillandsia; species Tillandsia leiboldiana. Next base: position 49,848,252 of record CM055061.1, read on the forward strand.
TGGGAATCGATTAGTTGAAAGCCTACGGTCGAGTCACCTTCGATTACGACGACCACTCAGTGTCGTTTACAAAAGAAGGAAAGCAAAAGTGCCTCAAGGGGATAGAGGAAGGATCAAAAACTCGAGTGGCAGCGGCTGAGTTAAAATTTATCACTGCAGTCCAGTGGTACCAAGCCGGGCTAGAGGGAAGCTGCTGCGCAATAGGGCAATACCGGGCGGCTGTGACAGGGAAGACAGTGGAGAGTGTTCCCCAAGAAGTGGGGCGAGTGCTGCACGACTTTGAAGATGTGTTCCAAGAGCCACGAGGGTTACCCCCCAAAAGACTTCAAGATCACAATATCCCCCTGCTGGACGGGACCAAACCCGTCAACCTTCGACCCTACCGGTACACCCACGAACAAAAAAATGAAATAGAAGAGCAGATTAGGGAGATGTTACAGAACTCTATAGTTCGGCCTAGCACGAGCCCCTACGCCTCGCCGGTATTGCTAGTAAAAAAAAAAGACGGTAGTTGGAGGTTCTGTGTGGATTACCGTCAACTCAACAAGTCGACCATCAAAAATCGGTACCCAATTCCGCTGATTGACGATCTGCTAGATGAGTTGGGAGGGTCCCGCTATTTCTCGAAGATCGACTTGAGGTCGGGATACCACCAAGTGAGGAAGAGCGAGGGCGACGTGCATAAGACGGCTTTCAAGACCCACCAAGGGCATTATGAGTTTCTGGTCATGCCCTTCGGGCTCACAAACGCCCCGGCCACTTTTCAAGCAGTTATGAACAAGGTATTTGAGCCCTACTTGAGAAAATTCGTGCTCGTTTTCTTCGACGATATACTCGTTTACAGCAGGGAGTTGGAGGACCATGCGGCTCACTTAAGGAGGGTGCTAGAGGCACTACGGGAGAATCACCTGTTCGCGAAGAGGAGCAAATGCTTTTTCGGGCAGCCGCAAGTGGAGTACTTGGGGCATATAATTTCGAGCAAAGGAGTGGCGACCGACCCCTCAAAAGTGGAGGCCATGGGAGAGTGGCCACAGCCCAAAACAATTAAGGAGCTGAGGGGCTTCTTGGGGCTCACCGGCTACTACAGGCGATTCATAAAAGGGTAAGGGTACGGGGGCATTAGCCGACCGCTTACCGATCTTCTCAAAAAGGAGGGGTTCATATGGACAGAAACAGCAAAAGAGGCGTTTGACAAATTAAAGGAAGTGATGACTAAGGCGCCGGTGCTAGCGATGCCCGATTACTCTAAGCCCTTTACCATAGAAGTCGACGCTTGCGGGTATGGAATTGGGGCTGTACTTACCCAGGAGGGGAGACCCATAGCCTATTTGAGCAAGGCGATATGCCCGAAGAACATGGGGCTATCGACGTACGAGAAGGAATTCTTGGCTATCCTCCTAGCCGTTTCGAAGTGGAAACACTATCTAAACTCCAAGCCCTTTGTCATCAAGACGGATCATGAGAGCCTGAAGCACTTGTTGGAGCAAAAGATCACTACGGCGATACAACAGAAGGGGATGTTAAAATTAATGGGCATGGATTATGTCATTCAATACAAGAAGGGGAGAGAAAATCTGGCAGCGGATGCGCTGTCAAGGAGGAGGGAGGAAGGCCACAGTCAGGCTATCACCGCCATAATTCCCGCGTGGATCACAGAGGTAGATGAGAGCTACCAAGGAACCCCCCAGGTGCAGCAGATCATTTCTGAATTACAGGTGAACCCAGCTTCCCAGCCCAACTACTCTTACAAGCAAGGAGTGCTTAAGTATAAGGGGCGTATATATATAGGCAACTTTGGGGACCTAAAGATGCGACTGTTGGATCAAATGCACGCCTCCTCTCTGGGCGGACATTCGGGCATTAGCCATACTTATAAGAGGATAAAACAGCTATTCTACTGGCCGGGAATGAAGCAAGAAGTAGAAAAGAGAGTGAAAGACTGCGAGGTCTGCATAAAGAATAAAACCGACGGAACCCCCTACGCAGGGTTACTCCAACCTCTCCAGATTCCCACCCAGTCGTGGCAAGAAATTAGTATGGATTTCATAGAAGCACTCCCGAAATCTGAAGGCAAGGACACCATACTGGTGGTCGTGGACCGACTCACGAAATACTCCCACTTTATCTCACTGTCTCATCCCTATAGTGCCCAGGAAGTGGCCAGAGCTTTTTTGGATCAAGTATACCGCCTACATGGATTACCCAAGGGAATTGTATCGGATCGGGACAGAATTTTCACTAGCGAGATCTGGAAGGACCTCTTTAAGCTCATGGGGGTCAAGCTGCACATGAGTACGGCTTACCACCCACAATCGGATGGGCAGACAGAGCGGGTCAACCGGTGCGTGGAAACATACTTACGCTGTATGTGCTTCCAATGCCCTAAGAAGTGGCACAAGTGGCTGCCGCTAGCCGAGTGGTGGTACAATACCAACCACCACTCTTCGCTAGGAATGACCCCCTTTCAGGCCTTATACGGACACCACCCCCCCCCCCCCCCCAACCTATGCCGTGGCCAACTTAGACTTGGAAGTGGGACCAACCGTGAAGGAGTGGAACCAGGAGAGAGATAAAATGATACACTTACTGAGAGAGAGGCTCAGAGAGGCTCAGCACCGGATGAAGCAGAACGCGGATCGCAACATGGTAGATAAAGAGTACGCAGAGGGAGATGCAGTATACCTCAAGCTTCAACCTTACCGACAAAGTAGCATCGCGATGAGGCGCAGCACCAAGCTAGCATCCAGGTACTACGGGCCCTTCAAGATCATAGCGCGCGTCGGGGCGGTGGCATACCGGCTGGAGCTACCCGAAGGCTCGAGGGTCCACCCGGTCTTCCACGTCTCTCTGCTTAAACGTGGGCTCCCCACCGAGACCCGAGCTTCACCGACAGTACCCCTGATGGACGAAGGCGAGCGCTGGATGGCAGAGCCGGAGAGGATTCTGGAGCGCAGGATGATCCGCCGCGGGAACAGGGCGATCACGCAGGTCCTCATCAAGTGGAGAAGCTTAGACGAAGCTGATGCGACTTGGGTGGACTACCCGACCCTCCAGAGCCAGTTTCCCCATTTTGATCCTTGAGGACAAGGAGTTCTTTAAGGGAGAGGGAGCTGTAACGAACGGGGAAACCGAACCCTAGAAAGTGGCGAGGGCGAAGAAGAAGACAGAGAAGAGTTGCGGGGAAGTGGATCTGACAGTATCCAGAGTTAGGGAAGGAGGATTCGAATAATAATGTGACCGAGCGGGGCGGGGCGGATCGAGGGGAGCGGGCACCCGTGCAACCGCCACTGCTAGCCCGATGGGCCGGATCAGAGTGGGGAGTGGCAGCCCTATTCAGATTAGGCCCAGAGAGGCCCACTATGGCTATAATTAATTGATTACAGTAGTTAACATTGTAACCCATAGCTTCTTTACTATTTACACTTTAGTCCAGAATGAAGAGAACTTAAGCAATGTTTGTAGCAGGGAACGGACATGAATGAAAGAGTGTTTTCTTCCAGTTCCCTCCTTCCGCTTCTCTCTCTATCTCTCTCTCCCATCTAACTCTCAATCTCTCAATCTCAATCTCTCTTCTCTCTCTCTTTCTCTTTCCTATCTCCACAATTCCCCTCTTACCCCCAGACCTCAATTCCCCTTCACCGGATTACCGGAATTACCCAATTTAGCTTCACCATCATCCCCGTCGCCCTACTCATCTCAGAACGGCGTCATCATCGACGGTTGCGATGGGTCAGGGTCATTACAGTTTGCAACGCTATAAAAGCTTGAATGGCACCATTCTTTTATTCTCTTCCGGCAGTGTCTGAGCTTAGCATTGAAAGAGAGCGCCCCGTTGTCCGAGCTAGGTATTTCTCTCCACCAAATCGGGATCAGTTCGCAAAAGTCCTCACGGGTTAGCCACATCTCCTCGAATCTGAACATCCGGTTGCACACCCTGTCCCCCGTGATTAGGAGTATTGGCGCATGGTCCGAAGTTATTCTCGGCGCCGCTGTCACCTTCGACAGAGGGAACTTCTGGTCCCACTCGGTAGAAACCAGGAATCTATCGAGCCTCGCCATCGAAGGGGAACATTGCATCTTAGACCAAGTGAAATTCTGGTTCCCCATCGGAAGATCGATCATCTCTAACTCGAAGATGAGCTCCGAGAACAAATCCATCAACCTCCCACTCCACGCCCTACCTCTTCTTTCATGACAGTTCCTGGTAAGATTAAAGTCCCCACAAATTACCCAAAGCCCGGCGCACTCTCTTTTGAGATCCTTCAATTCCTGACAGAACTCTTCTTTCCCCTCCCAGGTGGGCGGTCCATACACATTTGTCAAAGAGAAGCAGGTACCATCGCAAATAGACTTAAGACGTACTGTAAGCGAGCACTTCCGTACAAGCACCCCAGAACACAAGAACATCTTAGAGTTCCAACACGAGACAATTCCCCCGGACGCTCCATCGGACTTGACAAAATAGCATCTGTCAAAGGACGTGCCTGCGAAAGAGCGGAGGAATGACCTGGAGATCGACTCCAACTTAGACTCTTAAAGGCAGAGGACCGCCTTCTTAAATTTATTCACGACACATTTGACCAGACATCTTTTACCGAGGTCATTAAGGCCCCTAACATTCCAACTACAGACTTGAATCATAAAAACTATAAGATACACAACACCCCCCCCCCCCCCCCCCCCCCGCCGCATCAACGGCTCGACGGAGCAGCTCTAAACCCCCGCGAAGCCACAGAAGCTCCGGGCGTCTTCATCGGAGAGGCCGATGCCACATTCCTCCCCTTTGCGTTTGATCCAAGTCCGGTCTTCCATCTGATGCACCGCCTCGCCCCCCCGGCTAGCCCTTGTCGCTACCGCCAGAGCTCGGTCGCGCTTAACACAAGTCACCGACCCCTCCCTTTGCGAGCACTTACGGGCCATGGCTCTCTCGAGGGCCCCCGACTCCAGGTGCCCAGCAAGTCGCGCGCATTTCCTCGGCGAAGAGGGTCCCCCGCCAGCGAAGACTGCCTGGCTATTCGGCGAAAGGCTCTCCATCGCCGCACGAGCTTTCCAACCCCGGCCGCCTCCGCCTGATACGATCCGTCCGCCGCGTCCACTGGACTCTCCGACAGCCGCCTCCGGAATCCCTCCCGACCAAACCTCCACCCCGGCCAGACTGTTGCGGGACTGCGGAGAGTAGGGTCCCGCCGGCTGCAGCACGTCGTCGCACAGGAAGGCCCCAACCGAGGGCCCGTCCCCGGCCGAACCCGGGCTCGACTCACCGACGGACCAAGGCCCACCGAACCAAGGCCCGAACAACCACACGCTGAAGCTCCATGCCTCGCCCACGAACGTGGCCCGAGGTCCCCCGATCACCAGTTCAATGGGCCCAAAAACAGGGCCCCCAACCCGCACCACGGCCCTAAACTCCCGAGAGCCTCCACACCTCCCTCCCCAAGGCCCACCGACCTTCCCCCCCCAAGGCCCACCAACCCCACAACCAGCCCACAATCCAGCCTCCACTGGGGAACCTGACACCCTCGAGTAGGCCGCCGTCTCCACAACGCGCCCAAGCACATTCCCCAAGCTACCACCCTGTCCACCCGCCGCCCCCACCCCGACGAACCTCGACTGCACCCCCGCACCACCCAACATCCTCATACGACTCCCACACCCGCTCCCCGAGCTAAGTAGGTCTACAGCACCAAAGCACAACAAACCCTTCCTCCCACCTCGAACTCCCAACATCGTATTTGAAAGATTGCCGAAAACCAGCCCCCTACACACCTCGAGGCCAACCTGCACCTCTGACTTCGCCACCCATTCTACCCCAAGAGAGGCCTGAGGGAGGTTGCTGCTCACCTTAGTCAACGCGCGATGACCGAGGGAAAGCCGCCCCCCCCCCCCCCCGCGCCCCTCCTCTCGGGACTCGAGTCAAGGAGCCTCCGCCCCGCGAAGTGTGTCGTCGGAGTCCTCGCCGGCGCAACAGGCCGCGACCTCCCCCTCGCACCCCGCCTCCATCTATCGCGAATTTCCGACGAGTCCCACGAATCGCTGAGATCGGTATCCGCTCCCGCTCCGACTACGCTGGCTTCCGCCGCTTGCTCCGCCCGATCAACCCACCTCGCCAACTGCCTCCCCTCCGGGTCAGTTTGATCTCCTCCCTCATTAGGATCCCCCCCTGCGAACGGGGTACCCCTGTCGTCGCCACCAAAGGGAGCAGTGCTCACAATAACCACTCTAACGCACAGAATCCGATCACCCATGGTTAGGAGGAGATTCTCCGGTATATCGATCGGATCATCGACGACAATCTGGCACTTGAAGAAGTTGAATTCCAAGATGTTGCGACTATTGTCGTCACAGCGCAGGTATCTTCCGAAGCCGCCAACGATCGCCGACACCCGGCATTCCGTCCAACATTCGAACGGTAAGTTATACAACTTAATCCAGACCTTATAGGTGAGTCGATCTCTGACTGCATCCCTGCAAGGGTTCCAGGCAGAGCAGCGCAGGCGACAGTGCCCCAATCGGACCCCCTCTCTCCGGATGAGGCTCTCCGGTGGCGCCCACCGTGGGAGGAAGATCACGAAATCCCTCTCTCGATACTTGGTGACCAGGAAATCATTGGAGAAACCGCCGAAGCGCTCCGCGAGGTCGTTAGCAATCAACCCCTGTGGATAATGGCCGAGGTTGGCGTCGCCCACAGGTGTTGCGAGAACCGCCCGACATCTTTGTTGCTGCCGAATATAGAACCCCTCCGACAAAGGGATGAACACTTTCACAGAGTGCGGGCGAATCCTGTGTCTTCCCAACATCTTGGAGCTTCCACCCGCCTGGCAAGCTCGAGCGTAATGTCCGATCCGTCGGCACCTAAAACACCTCACCGAGTCTCTGCACTCCCGGGCCCAGTGGTCAGGCGCGAGGCATCTGAAACAGAGGAAAGCCCGCGACCGACGCCCAATGCTCCCCTGGCTCCCCACCGGGGTCTCACACTTCGCTCTCCACACCGAGGTACTACTTACCACAGCCTTCATTCTCGGTCGAAGCAGGGCCTCTTTATACGACCTCCCTTCCCTCACCACCCCGGACTCTAGATGAACCCTACCAACCACCGGACCCATCCCATCCCCAGACCCTGCTTCCACCCTGGGGTCCTTTTCGTCGACGATGGGACAACACACGGCGAGGGGCCTGCCCACCTGATCCGCCCACGCCACCTTTCGACATCCCCCCACACCCTCCTTCGGGGATCTCCTAGTATCCCGTACGAGCTTCCCTTGGCACGCCAGCCCGTTTCCATGCATCCTCAAACGCCGCACCCAAGACGAATCTACACACTTAGCCTTCACCCTCCAGCCCGTCGAGTCGCCCGACGTAATGGAATCTGCAGCAGACCGTCCCCTCCCATGTCCCTTCGGTGTCCAGGACGAGATCCCTTCAACACGCCCGATCTTCCTCGCGCGCCTCATTTCGCCCCCTTTTTCTCTATTTCTGAGTGATATCCCATCCAAGCCACTCTCGTTCTGTTAGCTGATAAAGCGCTGAGCCCATTAAAACAAGTCCTAATGAAAGTGGCATCATCTTGTTGATGAGTCTCTGCCAATTTCTTTGAACTACTCTCCAACTCCAACAGAGGGAGCAGGTGCTCCTCAGAAGCGCTTCTCGCCATCCATGGGCATTTTGGATTCCTTTTTTTTTGGATCTAACTGTTGGATTCCTCCTTCCTCTTAGACATAAACTTGTTGACCATTTACTTGCATTACTTCCAGATGAGATATATTGAGACAGAAATAAAGTTGAGAGAACTCTTATATGACCTATAGTCAAGTACTTGGGATATATGGCCTTCGAGCATGATACTCGAGATAAAAAATTGTAAGAACCAAATTGAGCTCAACTTGATGGAATTTATATGGTATAAAATAAAATCGAATACATACCAATATTCAGGATCATAAATAAAACTGTAAAATAACTTACAGAGCGCCATCGAGAAAAATTCTTGATTAAACAGCGGAAGCAAGAAATTCGGTTGCAATACTAAACAGTACCGACCGAACTAGGTAATCTGGTTTCTCCTCATTTCTTAGGCATTCTTCCGTATGGTGTGGATTTAATAGATAATCTTATCAGAATGCACATGAGTAGGTCGCAGGACCAGTACCCCTTTATATAGATTCCAGATCGACTTCCCATCAAAGTCTGATTAGGATTCTATTTAATTTAAATGGACGGAAAAAGGATAAGATATACCATATCAAATAATTCTATATCTTTTAGGATTGACCTTATCTATAGTAAATCTAAATTTAAATATAATTAATTATGTCACATATATGAAAATCCTAACTCAACTAGCATACTGTTTGTGATGATGCTCCCTACAAGCCTAGCTAAAGCCTCCACAGGTATAGCCATTGTGATCAAGCTTGCCTTTGCTTTTTGAGCTCCAACTGGCCGACCGGTGTAAGGCACAACTCCGTATGTGGGGTATCGAACACATGAGCGAAATTCGGATGAACTCTTAGGGCTTCGTTTGGTTCGGGTTTAGCCGGGTTTTAGTTATACCGGGGATAGGTATAAATTGTGGTTTAAGTTGGAACTAGAGTAAATTTGCGTTTGGTTCGGTTTAAGAGTAATACCGGGTTTAAGAGAAATTGTGTTTGGTAAGTTAAAAAGGAATAAGAAGAATAAGACGAATAAGAGAAATTTGTGTTTGGTTGGGAATAGCGGAATAAGAAGAATTGAAGGATTAAATATTTTTATTTACTAATTTACTCTTTATAATATTAATAAATATTAAAAGAATTAAATATTTTATTTCTTTTTTAAATATTTTATATATTTTTATAAAATTATATAAAATTAACAATTTAATTTTATATATTTTAAAAATGAAAAAAATTTTAGAAAATTTGCAAACCCATTTCTCTCAAACAAGATGGCACAATTATATGAACCAAAATCCATTTATCTCCTACAAGCTTGACACATTCCTCTCAATCAAGATAACAATATTAGTACAAGCAGCACACATACCTCTCAAACAAGACGGCTACAATTAGTACAAGCAGCACACATACCTCACAAACAAGATGACTATATTAATACAAGCAGCACACATAGCTCCCAAACAAGACGGCACAATTAGTACAAGCAGCACACATACCTCTCAAACAAGATGACAATATTAATACAAGCAGCACACATACCTCTCAAACAAGACGGCTACAATTAGTACAAGCAGCACACATAGCTCCCAAACAAGACGGCACAATTACTACAAGCAGCACACATACCTCTCAAACAAGATGACAATATTAATACAAGCAGCACACATAGCTCCCAAACAAGACGGCTACAATTAGTACAAGCAGCACACATACCTCACAAACAACATGACTATATTAATACAAGCAGCACACATAGCTCCCAAACAAGACGGCACAATTACTACAAGCAGCACACATACCTCTCAAACAAGATGACAATATTAATACAAGCAGCACACATAGCTCCCAAACAAGACGGCTACAATTAGTACAAGCAGCACACATACCTCACAAACAACATGACTATATTAATACAAGCAGCACACATAGCTCCCAAACAAGACGGCACAATTACTACAAGCAGCACACATACCTCTCAAACAAGATGACAATATTAATACAAGCAGCACACATAGCTCCCAAACAAGACGGCACAATTAGTACAAGCAGCACACATACCTCTCAAACAAGATGACAATATTAATACAAGCAGCACACATACCTCTCAAACAAGACGGCACAATTTGTACAAGTAGCACACATACCTCTCAAACAAGACGGCACAATTAGTACAAGTAGCACACATACCTCTCAAACAAGATGACAATATTAATACAAGCAGCACACTCCATAATTTTTGTATAATACAATCCTTAATTTTCCTAAGTACGAGTATTCCATAACTGGTTAGTTATAAATGTGCGCAAGTCGTCGCCTCTCCGTGATTCTGTACTCCCAGCATTATCACCCGTATCCTCATCACCTAAATCCGTTGGTTCTTCCTCCAACTCTTCGTTAAAGATAGCATCTGCACCTTGGTGTCGTCGAATGAAATTGTGTATAACACAACATGCCATCGCAATCTGACATTGAACTCTATATGGAAACGGTGTTGCAACTGTCAAAATCTTGAACCATTTTTTTAAAATACCAAATGTTTTCTCCACGACATTTCTCAATTGAGCATGTCGATGATTATATAGGTCGCGTGGACTTCGATGAGTGCGGACCCCTGAGTTTCCATCAAATTGGCTAATGTGGTAACGCTCCGATCGATATGGTGCAAGAAATCTTTCTGTATTTGCATAGCCTGAATCTACCAAATAATATTTGCCTATATATTTTACGAAACATGTACAATGTCATTTGTAATATTCACAATGATTAAAATAATGTAAGAAAACTAAGTATGTGTGATATACCTTCAGGCACCGTGAAACCTCCACTTTCGCAAGTCCATCGAAGTACTCGCATGTCAGCTGCTGATCCCTCCCAACCCGTGCAGACAAATAGAAAGTTGTGGTCAAAGGATACTGCAGCCATCATGTTTTGTGAAGTAAATCCTTTGCGATTCCGGAATCTCGGTTGCTTGCTCTTGCGCACTACCACGGGAATATGCGTCCCATCAATCGCACCAATTACATTCTAACAGTAAACATCAAACATAGTAAGTGAATTAATAAAATTTCAAAATGTCCAATAACTTAAATCACAAATATAAAATTATGCATACCTTGAATGGATGAAAATTTGCATTATCTCTTATTCGAGAATGTACCGGAAGATTATTCGGCGGAAGTTTAATGTAATCGTCTTTCAACATTACAATCGCCCGAAGGACATTGTTGAAATGTCGACTGATAGTTTCACCTGAATGTTGAAATGTTTCAGCCATGACCCTATTAGCTACCCCATGTCCTATGCAAAACAGAAATATTCCTAACTGTTCTTCAATTGTCATATTGCGTGTGTTCTGTACCAATCCCTTTCGGAGTAGCTCATCGCGCAGTGCAATGAAAGTCGTGGTCGGCATTCGAAACTGGTCGTACCCACGATCAGGATGACCATTCAAGATATCACATATTAGCTGGTGCCCTGTAAATGGACGGGTACGACACGGTTGCTTTTCGACGGTTTCCGTAAATGTGAGATAACCTTGCTGAATCAACATTGCAAGTACATCATTCCATATGTCATCGTCATCATGTAAAAGGTCTCGTAGGAGGGTACTGATTGTGGAGGTTAACACATGACCATCATTCGAATCACCCATTTATGCTGTAAGTACAATATATAATGAACATTGACAATCGCAACATATGGGGATAAAATACAACACAACTTCAAACATTACTGTTAATGAAGTCAATATTTACAAAACACATCAACCATCATGTGAAATAAAGAAAACATTGTCTACGTAGCATAATACATAGAATGTCAACGTACTAAATAAAAAAAACGAAAGCATAAACATTTTAAACGAAATCTAAAGTCCAGGAAAGAGACCCCTATATACGACATTTTGCATTGCGACTTGTCGGTCAACCCACATTTCAGCTATGTCGTCTGTCATGGACATGAAGAATTGACGATTATTTGGCTCTTTCAGGGCTTCGCCTGCATATAGCATCCCTTTGGAGTAATAGATGGCATAGCATACAACCGGGCCATGCACTCCTGGATGGTTGGAATAACTGGTCTGCTCGACTTTTCAGACTGATAAATTTCACGGGCAAGCTCTAGCTTTTGCCTGCCTATTTCAACCATCTCAGTGATTACAGCAAGCCCGGCGTCAGATTTGCGGCGCCGTCCCCCTCCAGTCGTGGTATTTTTGGGTCTAGGGTTTGTGGGATCTAGTGAGCGTGGACGTTTTCCCCCAGAACCGCTACCACTTTCACTACCTCCGACACTTGGGATTTCAGGAGTAGGGGTTTGAGAGTCGGAGAATTGCGTCCCCCTAGTATTTGCATATTGAGGCGCTTCTGAAGATCCTGCTTCAAATGGACTAGATGAGATATTGAAAGTCGACATTCGCTCCCCAATAAGAGTAGCATCCTCACCAGGGGAAGATGAGGATGAACTTTCAACAATTTGAGGTCCAGGCATTGTAGTAGTATTAGCATAATGGCCACTGGCCGTTGTTTTCTCGGTCAAGAAGGCCAGATCCTTATAAGCCGGAAATGGCCTACCTCGACATTTTGCGAATGCCGGATTATCCTGGAGAAAGATTTAAATGAATGTCTAATGTCAATTATGTGAATAGTACGCGAGCCTTTACAAAAATCTTTATGATTGTAGGTTAAATTTACCGCAATCACTGCATCCCAGTCAGCTGGATCACCGGCGGTCGGGATATTGTTTATAAAGTCCCAGCCCCAACCACTCTTGTTGGCTAAAGTGTTATAAAGCATGAATGTTCGCTTTAAAACTTTAAGCCGATTTTTTATTTGTTCTTTGTTCAAATGCAAGTTGGTCCTTGCATTGAATGCAGATATGATTCGAACCCAGGCTACACTGGTGAACGCCCCATTAACGAAGTTCCCCAATGCATGCTCTTCAGTGAGCAAAGCCAAAAAAATTGAGTCCATCAATTCTGACCAATTCTGGGTTCGGGTATGCGTTTGGGCTGGCTGCCCAGAATTACCCTCCTGTGAAGCTACGATATTAGGGATGCCTTCGAAAGCTACACTCTTTCTTGCTTGATGCTTTGTTTGTTTCTTGAATGGACGCATCTGGAATAAGGTGTTTGGTTGGCACAATGATAACAATAAGTTAAGGTACAATTTAAAGTGAATTACTAGTACCACTCTCAATCATACAAGATGAAAAATACATAGTTGAAAATATTCGGAGCTATCTAATTGAACGGATATTGTCGGGGAATTTGAACCATTACTAAAACTTAGTATATTTAAATACTTAATTGACTCAATTGATTGCCAAAGGGTATGGGGGTGCAGTGGATTATAAATCCATGCCATGCCATCTGATACTTCTGGCAACCGTCATCATCGTCGATATTTTAAGCGATTATCCGACAAACCCTCTTTTCCGACTGTTGGTTCTAGTGATATTGTCATATTGTTTGACAGAAATGTGTGTTGCTTGAACTAATTGTGCCATGTTGTTAGAGATAAATGTGTGCTGCTTGAACTTATAGTGCCATCTTGTTTGAGACAAATGGGTGTTTGTTAAACTTATATTGCCATCTCTTTGCCTTAATATGCGCTGTTTGTTTGTACGATGCCTATCACCCATTTTGCCTTCTTATATGCCAATTTCTGTGTATGCTGCGTATCAGCCAATTACATATTTCTTTTTATTTTAAAAATTTGACTCACATGATTGCCAAGTGGTATGGGGCTGCAGTGGATTGTAAATCCATGCCATGCCATCTGATACTTCTGGCAACCGTCATCATCGTCGATATTTTAAGCGATTATCCGACAAACCCACTTTTCCGACTGTTGGTTCAAGTGATATTGTCATATTGTTTGACAGAAATGTGTGTTGCTTGAACTAATTGTGCCATGTTGTTAGAGATAAATGTGTGCTGCTTGAACTAATAGTGCCATCTTGTTTGAGAGAAATGGGTGATGGTTAAACTTATATTGCCATCACTTTGCCTTAATATGCGCTGATTGTGTGTACGATGCCTATCATCCATTTTGCCTTCATATATGCCAATTTGTGTGTATGCTGCGTATCAGCCAATTACATATTTCTTTTTATTTTAAAATTTTGACTCAAATGATTGCCAAGTGGTATGGGGCTGCAGTGGATTGTAAATCCATGCCATCCATCTGATACTTATGGCAACCGTCATCATCGTCGATTTGTTTATCTCATCATAAACAAAATCTCCTTGAGCGCATACACACAAAAAAAGCAAAAGAGGGCAACAGGGGATAGGAAGCATACACACATCCAGCACAGAACATGCCAACATTACACAATTATTAGTACACATTATGAGTGCAACCAGCACACATTTATCTCAAATAAGATCCCAATATTTGTTCAATCAATTAACATTATCACTCCAAGATGGCACTATTAGTTCTACCAGCACACAATTCTCTCAAACAAGAGGGCACTATTAAATCAACCAACTCAAATTTCTCTCAAATAAGATGACAATATTAATACAAGCAGCACACATAGCTCCGAAACAAGATGGCACAATTAGTACAAGCAGCACACATACCTCTCAAACAAGATGGCACAAATAGTTCAAGCATCACACATTTGTCTCTAACAAGATGGCATAATAAGTTCAAGCATCACACATTTGTCTCTAACAAGATGGCATAATAAGTTCAAGCGTCACAAATTTATCTCCTACAACATGGCACAATTAGCTAAAGCATCACACATTTGTCTCTAACAAGATGGCATAATAAGTTCAAGCATCACAAATTTATCTCCAACAAGATGGCACAAATAGTTCAAGCATCACACATTTGTCTCTAACAAGATGGCATAATAAGTTCAAGCATCACAAATTTATCTCCCACAACATGGCACAATTAGTTCAAGCATCACACATTTGTATCTAAACAAGATGGCACAATTAGTTCAAGCATCACAAATTTATCTCCAACAAGATGGCACAATTAGTTAAACACATTTGTCTCTAACAAGATGGCATAATAAGTTCAAGCGTCACAAATTTATCTCCTACAACATGGCACAATTAGTTAAAGCATCACACATTTGTCTCTAACAAGATGGCATAATAAGTTCAAGCATCACAAATCTATCTCCAACAAGATGGCACAAATAGTTCAAGCATCACACATTTGTCTCTAACAAGATGGCATAATAAGTTCACGCATCACAAATTTATCTCCAACAAGATGGCACAATTAGTTCAAGCATCACACATTTGTCTCTAACAAGATGGCATAAGAAATTCAAGCATCACAAATTTATCTCCTACAACACGGCACAATTAGTTAAAGCATCACACATTTGTCTCTAACAAGATGGCATAATAAGTTCAAGCATCACAAATTTATCTCCCACAACATGGCACAATTAGTTCAAGCATCACACATTTGTATCTAAACAAGATGGCACAATTAGTTCAAGCATCACTAATTTTTCTCTAACAACATGGCACAATTAGTTCAAGCATCACACATTTGTCTCTAACAAGATGGCACAATTAGTTCAAACATCACACATTTGTCTCTAACAACATGCCACAATTAGTTCAAGCATCACACATTTGTATCTAAACAAGATGACACAATTAGTACAAGCATCACAAAGTTTTCTCTAACAACATGGCACAATTAGTACAAGCAGCTCACATTTCTCTCTAACAACATGGCACAATTACTTCAAGCATCTCACATTTGTCTCTAACAAAATGGCAAAATTAGTTCAAGCATGACAAATTTATCTCTAACAACATGGCACAATTTATCTCTAGCACATATTTGTTTCTAACAAGATGGCACACTTAGTACAAACAGCACACATTTCTCTCAAACAACATGGCACAATTAGTACAAGCAGCACACAGTTGTCACAAACAAGATGGCACAATTACTTCAAAAAGCACAAATTTATCTGAAACAAGATGGAAGAATTTTTTACCTTTGTGAGGATGTCGAAAAAGCTAGCTTAGTAGGTTACCGTGGCGCGCCGCAGAAGCAGATCTCTCAGATCGGACCAACAGGGAGATCTCGCGACGAGCTCGGAGCAAGGAGCAACAGTTTCTCCAGAGGGATCGGAGCTAGGGATCGGAGAGGGATCGGAGCTACGGATCGGAGAAACTCTTTCTCGATTGGGAGATCTCGCGACGAGCTCGGAGCAAGTAGCAAGGGATCGGAGCTAGGGATCGGAGCAACAGCTTCTCGAGATGGATTACAGCAAGAGGGAGGCTTACTCGGAGAAGGGAGGAAGAAGACAGAGCCACGGGCTGCTCACCTGGGTAACCGCGCCGGAACCCAACACCCGAAGGAGCAAGGGATCGGAGCAACACTTTCTCGAGAGGGATTAGAGCAAGAGGGAGGCTTACTCGGAGAAGGGAGGAAGAAGACAGAGCCACGGGCTGCTCACCTGGGTAACCGCGCCGGAACCCAACACCCGAAGAAGGAGCAAGGGATCGGAGCAATACCGGAGCAATAGCGGCTACGGATCGGAGATCTCGCGACGAGCTCGGAGCAAGGAGCAAGGGATCGGAGCAAGGGATCGGAGCAAGAGTTTCTCGAGCAAGAGGGAGGCTTACTCGGAGAAGGGAGGAAGAAGACAGAGCTGGAGGTCACGGGGTGCTCACCTCGGTAACCGCGGCGGAATCCAAAACCCCCTTCAATTCGGCTATACCCGGGGGGGGGGGGGGGATTACTAAACCCCCCCCCCTTAGCGGGTTATCCGCGGATATCCCGCTAAGGGGGGGTTTAGGAAATCCCCCCCCCCCCCCCCCCCCCCCCCCCTAAAAAGTGTTTGGGTACGGTTTTGGGGATAAGGGGGTTATTCCCCCCTTATCCCCTTAACCAAACGGAGGCTAGAAGAACATGGGTGGTGGGTATTTGGCAACTCTCTCACAGTCCAACCAATCCAATTAGTCATATTTAACTGATTTTTAAAACATTAGTGCTGATTTAGAGGTTGGCTGTTCCATACTCCATTACCGTATTTTTTGACTGTCGGGATCGATGATTATGCCTGTAACTGTCTAAGGGAAGATGATACCCCTACTTTGCAAATGGAGAGTAAATTGCGCATTTGCTCCTCAAACTATAAATTAAGCGACAATTTAGTTCTTAAACTTTAATTTATTATAATTTCTGACTCGAATTTCAGAATAGTTGTAAGTAACTCCCGTAATTTAATTTAGTTCACTAAATTTTAATACATTATTAGCATAAAAATAATATAACATATTAACGCATTATCAATCACAATATATACTATTACATTATGTCTACATTAATAATTATTAATATTTAATCAACTAAATTAGTTTATAGAACTTAATTATAATAATTTTGAAGGTTCGAACTAAAAATTATAACAAATTAAAATTTGAGAATCAAAATATCGTCAATGTTATAGTCTGAGAATCAAATGTGCAATTTACCAGCGAATCTATGTTACCAAAATGGAAAATAAAATTAAGAGAAATTGAAGGTTTAATTGGCTTGTCCTAATTGAACCTAACCTTAATTAAGTTGCAACCTAACATCCATTCATGTGAAATTGCTATACTCAATATATGTTTCTTAATAGAAAAGTTATAAAATATAGATAAAAATATATAAAATTTATCTTTAGTATATATTATTTTGATTTGATTAATCAATATTTTAAAAGTTTAATTTTTTATCCAACATTTTAATTTATTTAATTTAAATAATTTGATGGTTATTTAGATATAAAATTTAAGTTGTTTAATTACTTAAATAAATTTATAGTTACATAAATTGTATAAAATATACGAACTAAATTCATTAAGATAAACAATACATTCCAATTTTAAAACTAAAGAGGTCATTAATTGACTCAGATAAAAAAATAAAATAAAAGATTATATAGCAAATTCAAAATTTTAAAAGTTTGATAGTTAAATCTAAATGGATGATAGTTGAAATAAATTTATACAGTTTTTTGTAAAATATAAAATAAACATGAGCATATAAAGTTAGCTATAAAGGAATGTTAATTTCATGTCAAAATGTTCATTGGGAAAGTTAATTCAAAAAAATGTGGATCTTGATACATATGTTTTTATCTTTCATTTTCTAATAAAAATATAAAAATAAAAATCTTTCATTTTCTAATAAAAATATAAAAACAAAAAATATATACTAGTCAGTGCATCCATCATGTAAAATAATTCAAAATAATGTTGAAAATTGTTGCAATTTCGACGAACACTTGATGATCGGAAAACTATTATAAAAATTTAGGCTTTATTTGATTAAAGTACAAATTCTTTGTTTCGATTAAGTTCAAATTAGTTTAAATACACTTTAACATACATGATTTATGATTACGAGCAGAACACACAATACTTTATTTTTAAAGAATAAAACAAATTTCGTCATTTATTATTTGTATGAAAAAAAAAAAAAAATATTCTAAAATATAATTTGAAAATGTAGACTCTCAAGTCCCACCTATATTTTAATAAAAATAATTTTGTCTTATATAAATTGAATAACAAGGCAAGCCATAAGATTGATTAATCATTACCAAATAATTATTTCAAAACACATAAACCAAGAAACCCTTAACCCCAAGAAAGCAAAGTTTAACAACCACCCAATCAATATAATTCCAATTGACCTTCCATTTAATTGTCAAAATCAATAATAATAATAATAATAATAATAATAATAATAATAAGGGGAATAATTTCATACCTATCTCCGCAAGATTTTAAAATTGCTTATTTATTATTGCAAAATTTTAATTATTAAATATATCTCTCTAAAATTTTAAAAAATATATATATTTATTCTTACAGATTGATTATCATTTTACCGTTAATTTTTTATATTTCGACTATTATGCCCTTGTTAAAAATAGCTTTTGAATGAATATATCATTAGACCCTTTTTAGTTTACATTCATATATATATTTATAAATTATGCTATTTTGAATGAATATATATATAGTAACTTAAACTTTATAGAAATTAATATACAATATTATCACTTTGCAGAGATGCATATGTAATTAACCAAAAAAATAATAATAATAATAATTCTTGTATTATTTTATTGGTCATTTCAAAATGTTTTATTCTGAAATAGGTGGAATGTGTATCGTACATCTAAATAGAATATAAAAATAGCATTGCCAAAAAAAAAAAAAAAAAAAAAAAAAAAAAAAATCTCCTCTCACCACTGCCATGGTCTATAGGCCCAATTCCGCTTACGTCTCTAAGATTTTCTTATTTTTCCATTTCATTTTCCAAATTTTTTGATCTAATATTTTAAAATTTAAAATAATATTTTATTTTGATTTTTAGACATAAAATTATTTTGTTATAATCTTTATAAATTATTTTGTAAATTCGACTAATATTTAATCCATATAATAATACTTTCAATTTAATATACTAATTTAAAATAATTTGTTATAGTCTTTATAAATTATTTTATAAATTCGACTAATATTTAATCCATATAATAATACTTTCAATTTAATATACTAATTTAAAATAATAAAAAATATATATAGATGGGTTGAAATATGAGATAAGATAAAAAAAAAAAAAAAAAAAAAAAAAAAAAAAAAAAAAGCAATAGATACATAATATATTAATAATTTATTCTTTAATATTTGTGCATATGGATTAAAAAAAATTATCTTTCAAAAATTTGAAAGTTTCAAAGTTCGAAATAAAAATTTGTTGAATGTTTGGAAACTGGTGTGGTGGTGCAGTAAGTTGGTAGGTATGTTTCTGCACTATTTTTTTTTATTTATCAATTAATATTTTAAAATTAAAATTTAATGTGAATAATATATATATATATATATATATATATATATATATATATATATATATATATATATATATATATATATATATATACATTTATGAATAAAAAATATGAGCTTAAAAAATTTTCTTCCTCTACATATTAGAAATTAAAATTAGGCTAATTCTTTACTTTATTAATTACTTAAAACATTTTCTTACTCTACATATTAGAAATTAAAATTAGGCTAATTCTTTACTTTATCAATTACTTTAAGCATGCAGGAGTGGTTTTTATTTTATTTTTCTTTAGAACATGAAAGGAAATAAAATATTTATGAAAGATATTTTGTCTTTGACTTTTGCTATGCAGTTTTTTAAGATTTGTATATCCTAATAATCCAAAGCAAGAAAAAAAAAAAAATTTTTTTTTTTTGCTAACTAATCTATTTATTGAAATTTCAATTTTAATCTCAATCGCGTTATTTTAATATAAAAAAAATGCTAATGGGTAAATATAAAAATATAAAAATATAATTTTCTATCAACTTTTAAGTTATTAAAGTGTAATGATTATTTTATATTATTTATATGATATTAAAGTCGAAAATTTTGAATTTGAATCACGTCAAGCTTTTAGTATAACTATTTTTTTTACGTTATGTTCCGCTATTCTCTCATTTACTTTAAATTTAAAATTTTTAAATATAAAAATATAAAATTACTATAAACTTTAACGTTTTCAAAAAATATTATAAAAATGCAAGCATCACAATTTTACAAAATTACAAACAATTTTACCCTTTTTTTTTTTTTTTTTTTTTTTACAAGATGAGTAATACTATTCATATTTTCAAAATGGGTATATATTTCATTCATCCAACGATAAAAAAAAAAAAAAAAAAATTTACTGATCATTTTGAAATGACTAGTAATATTTATCTTACTCTAAAATAAATAAAATGTAAAATATATATTTTATTTCGAACATACAAAAAATAATTTTTTTATAAAATATCGGCATCACATAAATAAAATTAGCATGCCATCTATTATAAGATGAGCTATGCTACATGTACATCCCACTTGAGGTGTATATCGTACACCTAGTCCATCCTAAGATAGGCATTCATCCACTCCTCACTTCGAAGTGACGAGTGAAATTTACTCCATCCTAGAATGGATGGTGTGTAAGATATATACCTCAAATGAGATGTACACTTAACTTTTTTCTTATAAACATTCCAATATAAAAAAGTATAAAAAAAAATTAAAAAATACTTGCATCACAAAATAATATCAATTAATTACTCTAAAAAAAAAAAAATAATTTTTTTTTTTTTTTTTTAAGCTGAAGTTATATCAATCAATTACTTGAAGCAGCAGCAACTTTTTAGCTTCTTTCTAAAACAGAAATTAATTATAAAATAGAGCATATGCGGACTTTTGCAGTGCACGCGTCAGCGCTTAGATAAGAGAGCATCTTTTCAGATGCCTGTCTTTCCCAGCCGTCCATATCACTCCCTTTCCTCCACCTGGAACAGATTAGTTGGTGTTTGAATTTATTCAACTCAACCCTCCAATTCAATTCCTCGCTTTTGCGCACTTTTCCTTTTTTTTATTATTTCGGTAAAATATATGGAGATGGTATGAACTTTAACTCATATATAAATAAATATTTAAATTTTAAAATATTTTTAAAAATATATTATTTTTTATATTTTAATATATAAAAAAAATGAAAAAATAAAAACTCACTGCAACTTGTTATTCGAACGCCATGCCTAATTATCAAAATATAATGGTTAAATTACAGAAAATCTATATGTAATATCTCGTTTTTTTACTTTGTCCCTTATCTTTTAAATGCCTATATTTTGTCCCCTCGTAATTACCGAAATATGCATTTATCTTCTCCGCCGTCATCATTCCGTGAATGAACGTCAATTTTTTTAAAAAATATTATTAGATATACCCAAAATACCTTTCAAAAATGGCGAAAAATAAACTAAAACTCATTCTCTCTAATATAAGGTAAAGATATTTTCGTCAATTTACCTCCTCCGTTAAATCCGTTGCCCCCTAAAGACAATTCGGTAATTACGAGAGGACAAAATGTAGGCTTTTAAAAGACAGGGGGCGAAGTGCAAAAGCGGGATATTACATGAAGGTTTTCTGTAATTTAGCCAAATATAATTCAATAGAAGGATTGTGATTGGTAAATTTATTTTTAAAGAAAAAAGTTTATTAAATTTTTTGAAAAGTTTGCAAAAGAAATTAAAATTCAAAAATTCTCCACACTTTTTTTTCCTTGTATTTTACTATTATATACTTTTTATTTTTTCATTATTAATATTTATCGATAATTAAGATACAGTACATAATAAAAAAGTAATACATTTTACGTATATTTAAAAAACTAAATATATAAAGCAGCAAATCAAGTTACAAATGACAAAATAAACACGCACTAAAGTACAATTTTTATATTTTGTATTAATAGCTATTCTTTTTATTTTGGTGTTCGAACTTTTATATCGATGTCTCATTTTTTTTAACCTCAAGTTAATTATTTTCATAAAATGACTAATGTGCTTGTTTTGTAAAAATATTTTTAAATATTTTTAGATTAAAAAATAATATACGTCAGAGTTCAGAGATTAAAATATTTAAATAAATCGTATAAGAACTATATATTCAGATCATGAGTCATATTTATCTCCAAAAAAGTAAAATCTATTGTTCTTATAGAATTTATTATAATAATATATTTATATATATATTGTGTTTATTTTTTTCTGATACTAATGTCATTTGTGAAATTGCGTGATAATATGAGCAATGCTACATGTACACCCCGAAGGGGTGTACATCATACACCTCCACCATTTTAATGGTGGCGATATTTTTTACGGGTCACATCAAGTGACCCATCATCACACCCCCACCCTTGGATGGGTGGGGTGTATGATGTACACCCCGAAAGGGATGTACACATAGCATTTTCCATATTTAAACATTATTTTGTAAACTTATTTTTATAAAAGTTTACATATAAATTTAATGATCATTCCAAATTTTTACACCTATTTATTTTCATTCAACATTTTTAGGTAGGAGTGTGACGCGACGCATGATTATAAATATAATTAATTTTGTCAAAACACACTTTTTTATAAAATATACAATTTTGGGGTTTGTCTTGTAAAATTACAGCTATTTTACAATTTTGTCAAAACTATGGTGACATATGTGATGACACAGTATGACTCATTTAGCAGTAGCCACGTGCAATATATAAATATTCGAGGGAATGATCTGCAAAATAAGCATAAAATTAGAGGGTTTTTTTTTTTTTTTTTTTGAAATGGTCTCAGATATGATTGAATCATTGAGGATCTAAATTAAAATATGATCTCATCTTGCATTGGGCAAATAATTATTTTTTTAGAGCTAAATTTGAAAAATAATTAATTAAATATTTAATAATTAAATATTATTTATATCCAAATTAATATCTAATGAATCAATATCAGATTTTAGCTTTTGCATCCAAATCCAATAGCTTATTATTTCCACACTTATTAAGTAGGAAAAATTATGCTATGCACCCTCAATTCTATAATATTTAAAATTAATGAGCTTCGAAAACTTCCATTAATATACAAATTTTTTAGTTACTACAGATAACATTTAATAGATTTAGATTTTGATTCAAAAAATGATAATAATAACGCTATGACCACTTATATTTTATGCGCTAATTTATTTAAATGCTGGCATAAAATATTTTAAATATATATTTTTCTGATTTGTTATCATTAGTTTATTATTTATTTTTTAACAAAATATAAATAAAATATTAATTTTATTCTTAGTTTCTTCAAAAAAATTAAATATTAAAAAATATATTTATAATTAAATATAAAATCTGAAAGAATAAAAAAAAATTTACTTTACTTACTAACTAATATTAAGTATTTAATATATAATTAACTATATTTTTCTAACGGATATTGACAATATGAAAATATATAAGCAACTTAAAATTTGTTAAAAAATAAATATAAAAAATTAAATTTTATTGAAATATTTTTATTATTGATATATTTATAAAGAGTTGTATGAAACTAACCCTAATAAAAAAACTAATAGAACAATGACACATAAGAAGTGTAGACGTAACGCTACCGTATACTTGAAATAGAGTGTACGATATATATCTCGTCCATCCTAAGATGAGAACTTAATCACTAGTTACTTCAAAATTCAAAGTGATTAGTAAAATTTAGCTCATCCTAAGATGGATGATGTGTATATTATATATACGATTTCGGATGTATAAGAAATATTTTCTGAAGTGCGGTGCACAAAGCACCATGCTAAGAAATTTTCCTTAAAAGAGGGGTTTTTTTAATTCTGAACTAGTGCAAGGTCCTTTTGGGATTTGTTCCTTCTGCATGTGGGATGTGATACCACATCTTAGTAAGAGAAAAAGTGTAGTGGAGGGACAAAGGGGGAAAAGGTGATGATACTCAATTTTAGGCGATAAAGGAAATAAATAATGCATTGGTGGTCTCACTTTTGAGGGAATGGTCAGAGAAAGGGGCTACCTACAAAAACACAAGTGCATTGAAAGGGGAAGGGAAAAAAAGTAAAAAAATAAAAATAAAAATAAAAAGATTACATTCATGTCACGAGTAAATTTTATTTTTATTTTTTTGATGGATAAGTATAAATTATATATTTCAAAATAAAGTATATGAATAATATTATTTTTTTCCTAAAAAACAATATTTAATGTATTCTTTAAAAATTTAAAAATATTTATTACTATATCTCTGATCGATAGAAATATTTTTATTAATTTTTTAAAAAAATTCTTCAAATATTTTCAAATCCTTTGAATTTACTGATAAAATATAAGATTTTAAAAAATAATTTAATAATTTTAAAATAAATTTAAAATTTTTGAATAGTGGTCAAAAATAAATAAGCAAAAAGCTTTTTTTTTTTTTTTTTTCATATCTTAATTAGAAACTGTTTGTAAGGACCTATAAATATATTAAGAAAAATAATATCCACACACTCTCAATTCTAAAATATATAAAAATCAAAATAAATTTTGGTAAAAGAAAAGAATTTCATAAAACTAGAGAGAGAAGAAAAACTTTTGGATGGATGGATGAAGCATTACTCCTTACATTAAATTCATTAGTCTGGGACCTCTTAAGCAAGCAATTTGGCATCTACCTCACCGGCCACTAGATTATTATGGGTATATATAAGTGTACATTCCATAAGAAATGTACATCCTACACCCCATCTCATTCTGGAGTACTGATCAGTAAAATTCATTCCACCCCAGAATGAAATGGAGTATAGAATGTACCCATAAGGGGTGTATACCTAGCAAAGCCCGATTATTATTGTTCTTGTTTATTTATGTGGCAGTCTACTCTTATTATTGTTCTTGTTTATTTATGTGGCAGTCAAACAGAGTAGTCAATGCAGTTTGGATTTGTCCTGCCCGTATCAAAATGAGAAGTGTGAATATCATCTCATCTCTTGACAAAAAATGATTTAGCACATTGGATTTGGATTTGAATAAAATCTTTGTTATTTAGTTTGTTGGGTTCAGTTGGCTCATTTAACTTGGGTCCTAAGGCATCAAAAGTCATGCATGGCCTGGTCCAAAAGTCAAGAATTTGACTGAGAAATGAAGAACACTCTGGTGCACACTGAATATGCTGGTAGTGTGTGGAATCATCATGATGCCAAAGAAAAGAAAAGTTGGAAAGAAGAGATAAGTGTCAATTCTAAGCACAAATTACATTATTTTTACATTACAAAAGAGGAATTTCTTTTGGAAAAAGACATTTGCAAAAAAGAGGAAAAAAAAAAAAAAAACAAAAAAAAGTTGAAAAAAAGAATGGGGGAGCCAGCCATGTGTCATCAATTAACCATAAGTTGAACAGAGTCCCCAACAAGAGCATGTTTAGCCTAATTTCTTAAACAGATTCTTTGCTCTGAGAAAAATTTTGAATAATAAGAATTTGAAATTTAAGAGTAGAGAATCAAATTTGAAGCTTCTGCTTCTTTTGGAATGATTTTGATGGAAAAATAAATGATGCTTCTTCCGAAGTTCCACTGAGAACAAACATGTTCTAATTTAGAAGAAAAAAAAAAAAAAAAAAACTTGAACTTATATATTTAGCAATTCTATTTCTTTAAGGGAAAAAAAACAATGTTAGGAATTACACCACCAACTTAAGTTTAGCATCCAAATTAAAGCAAATAGTGGAGTAATAAAGAAGGAAACTCACACAAAAGGGCATCATCCAACCATCCCATAAACATATCCAAAAAATCTGCATTTATAGCAATAAAGTCAGCTAACAGAAGCAATGCAAAGTTATTAACTTAAGAGAAACATAAAATGGTAAAGAAGATCTAATGAATTGTGTATGTTATTTCTATAACAGAAATGGACCAACCATTTATGACTGGGTCAGATAAAATTAGATTACAACTTACTGTCTCAGAGTGTCATTTGACATAATTGAACTCCCTTTTGAGCCCCCAAGCTTCTGCACTTTTGTTTCTTCTCAAGCCTCTTTATCATCCATTCATGGCATTCTCTTATCAAAAGTATACATATATATCTAAAAAAATTCCTCCCCTAAGCATCGGCGAATAAGCTAAACATCCGTAGAGAGAATTGTTGCAGCAATGATGTCCTTTTCCAGTGAGTCAGGCGGGAAAAAAAAAAACGCCGCAATATGCCACTCGAGTTGTAAAATCGATTGACATATCTAATGCCGCCCGTTCGCCCAATTCCTAAAATGGTTCCTGGGTTTCATATTAAATTGTCTACTGTGGTTCGACTGCTTCGGTATGTCTTGCAGCTCCATTACTTGTATCGTTCTTTGTTTCTTCGCTGCACGGGACAAAATTTGAAGCAAATATTACAGATGAATACTAAAATCCGGTACTAGGAACGAACCAAGGATGATTAGTACGAAAAAGAGCACTAACCATTTTCTGCTTGTTGGTAGCCCTCGTGGAGCCTCCGCTTCGCCAACTCGAGCTTGGCCCTTACGGAAGCTTCTTCCGAGTACTTGGGTTTCTGGACCATATGCGGAAAAATTAGCCTCATTGCAATCTATACAAGCACCATTATTATCCTATGCCTCAATAGCATAGAATACTTACATCAGTTGGAGGAATTGCGGATCTTCTTTGATCGGCGGCAAGAGTTTGCGATTGTTTAGGTTCAATAGTTGATTTCTGTGGTCTCCCAGGACCGGATTCAGTATTCAAGGGCTTAGTTGGCTTGATCGTGTTACCTTGGGGCCTTTGTTGAGAACTAGAGGCTTCTAACGGTTTTACCGGCCTCATTACAGGCTCTTGCCTCTTTACTTGCCTTACTACCTTTTCTGGATTAACCATTTGGCGAGGCTGCCGCTTCCTCACTGCTTCATTATTTACTGGAGGCTTCCTACCGTTCTCTCGCTTATTGCCATACTCGCTATTATTTCTGAAATCTGCAATAGGAACTCAAAATCTTAATATTCGGAGAATAAAAGGAAAAAAATGAAAAATGAGAATACGGCACGAAGAGATCGAAAACTCACTTCCGTCATCATCCATTCCATCAAAGAACTTCGGAATCAAGCAGTTTCGGCGAAGCGGAGAGAATGAAATCAAGTCAGTTCATGTTGATTGAGAGGTATTTTTACTTGCTTCGAATAATAGAGAAAACACAAGTAATCTTATATTATACCTTAGAAAGCTGGATAGAAGTAGTTTGCGTGAATAACAAAGCACCTTCATCCAACGGAGGAGAAGGGAGCCCTTCTTCCTCATCCACAACAGATGGATTCACAGATTCTGGAGAATTATCTTTAAAATAGGAAAAAAAAAGTATAATTGATCACAACTCAGTTCAATTTAATGGCTAGTTCAGAATTGAGCTAGATAAAGGAACAGCATATAATGAATGTAATCGGCGTCGTTACCTGCAATGGCAGCTGTAGCATTTACCCACTCATCAACTAAGACTTTCCAACCTCTGCAGAGGTAAAACAACGAATTCCTGATTAATCTCGAGCATGCTCGACAAACATACAACTTCGAAATCAATAACTTTTTCTTCAAAAAGAGGATACTGCTAATAAACTCCAGTTTATCCGCAAAAAGGTATGCTATATCAACAAAACGTATCTTCTTCGTTTAGTAAACCTTGAGTATTGCGACTTTAAATGCAATGATTCAATGAACACTTGTAAAAGATCACAGGAGAGGAGAACAAAACTTAGCTTTCGCAGTTTTAGATTCAAAATTCAGAGGTGAATAAATAATTGACGCTTTCGACCGCAACTACTAGGAGACTTTTATTAGGAAATTTTGCTTCTATATTACGAAGAAACTTACTCTATGAGAGTGCGAATGAGATGGCGAATCTGCTTCGAACTGTGTTTCCTCAGGCCATTAACAGCTCTTCCAATCTCAGTTGCCTAAATATAAAATAATCATACCAAAATCGAAATCAGGATTTAGAACTCAATTACTTCAACTCAGACAATTTCCTATCTCTCTAACTTCAATGAACTAAGAACATGAATTCATTACCCTCAATGTTGCTACTGAGAGCTCCATCAACTGCAACCTCCGAAGCGAATCGAACAAGACGATCTCCGACTGCGACGTCGCAAAATGGTCACAAACCGATCAATCGCACAGCAGATCAAACAAAATTTACTCAAAAATCACACCCACCACCCCCTCTCTCCAAAATTTTTTTTTTTTTTTTTAAGAAAAAAAAAAAAAAAAAACGACGAGAAAGGGAAACTATACCTGATCCTGGGTGTTGATGAGGATCTCCTTGATCCTGAGCACCTCCTCGACGATCTGGCTCTCCTCTTCGATCTCCTCCGTTAGGGCTTCGGCTTCGTCGTAGCTGTAGTTGCTGCTGCTCACAACCCTCCGCAGATCCTCGGGGCCATCGTTGCTGCTCCCCACCTTGCTCCCCTTCTCCGCTTCCCTCCTCACGCTCCCGCCCCCCTCCTCGGCGTCGTCTCCTCCGCCGCCGCCGCCGCCGCCGGAGGAGGCGGCGGCGGCGGCGGCGACGGCGGAGCTGGAGCGTAGCTCGGCCCGGTCGCAGCCGAAGCAGCGCGGGAGGAGCGCGGTGTAGAGCCGCTCCACGATCCGATCCCTCCGGATCCGGAGCTCCTGGGGCCGATCCCATGCGGCGACGAGGATGGCGTTCTCGATCACCTCGAAGATGTCCGATTCCGCGGCGGCGAAGAGCTCGCGCCAGTCCTCCAACTGAGGCGGCGGAGGCGGCCCCGCCATGGGCGACCTCCTCGTCGTCGTCGTCGTCGTCGGCGGCGGCGGCGGCGGCGGCGATCGGCGGCGATCGATCGCTAGGGTTCGGTGGAAGGATTCGGCCGAAATGGGAAATGATGCAGAATAGGGAAAATTAAAACCCGTTTCAATCGATCGATCGATCGATCAATAAAAGGAAACGTCGCAAACCCCAACCCCAACCCCTCGTACGTACCGTGCTCGTTCTCTCGTCCTCCTCAAAAATAGAATCGAAATCAAAATTAATTCCAATTTAATTCACCTTTTCCAGCTTTAAAAATTATAATAATTAATTAATTAATAATAATAGTTATATATTAATTATATCTCTCCTCCTCCTCCTCCTCCGTTTTCTCCTTTGTTGTTGATAATAACAATAACAATAATAATAATAATAAAAGAGAATCCAAGTGCCCAACAATAAATCTCAATCTCAAATCCTAAATAAAGTAATAATATAATCTTTGAGGGATAAAGGCGAAAAAAAAAAAATTACGAAGAGGAGGGGTGACTTTAACGCCGCCGTAGCGTTACCGTGTTGACTCCTCTTTGATTCTTATTTATTATATATATGTGAGAGACACAACCAAACGCCGTAATTACTATTCTTATTGAGCAATTTGGAGGATGTGAAAGTGTATGGATAGTCCTTGTATTATCTACGTTTCACATTTTAACTTTTTGTAATTTTTTTTGTGAAGAATGGATACGTTGTTTGGTTGCTTACAGTTAAAATTCAGGACTAACTTGTAATATTGTTATAGTGCAGGGACGATCGGCGCGTCCAACGCATGATCAAATGGACGGTGATTTATTGATCATGGGTGGATAGAAACATGACGTCATCTCCTCTTATCCTCTATCCCAAGTGGACCACTTTTCTAATCGGACGGCTCACGCTTCTTGTGATCCGTCCGTTGGATCGAGATCGGACGGTGGATATTTGCCTCCACGGTATCTTGGAAACTGGATTTCCTTTTTTCAGATTTTATAAAATATTAATGTTTTTGTTTTTCAAATAATTTATATTCAAAAAATAAAAATTATGAAAAAAAATATATATATATATAAAGGCCCCTAATATTTTTTAAAATTGAGTAATGTAATTAAAAAAATTAAAGAGTTTA
Organism: Tillandsia leiboldiana; assembly: GCA_029204045.2. Classification (NCBI taxonomy): domain Eukaryota; kingdom Viridiplantae; phylum Streptophyta; class Magnoliopsida; order Poales; family Bromeliaceae; genus Tillandsia; species Tillandsia leiboldiana. The sequence goes on from CM055061.1 coordinate 49,878,228, forward strand.
CCAAATTCAATTATAAAATTTTTACCATAAAAAATTAATTACCAGCTGAGACTTGTGAGTGAGGGGGGCGGTTTTTTAGAACGAGTTATAATTGAGGGGGCTCCTTACATTTCTCAGAAGAAACCCAAAAATCACGTGTGCGAACGACTCTCCCGCCACCCCCGCGAGGGGGCGAATTTGGCGCGCGCGGGAACGGGGAAAAATCGCCGCGGAAATCGCCACCTCGGCGAGGGGCGAGGGGTAGTTTGGGTATTTCACTTACGTGGCAGTAGAGCATGATTCACGAGCAAAAGAGAATGTGGTGTGGTAGTGGGGTAGTTTAGGTATTTCACCTATGCTGCAGTGGGCATGACTCACGAGATTCGTTTCGCACGCGGAGTGTACTTAACAACCGATTCAACACCGGTCAAAATAACAGTATAAAATAGGTCAAAATGCATGGCGATCCCTCAATAATTGCAATTGTTGAAATTAAGGTCTTATTATTATTATTTTTTTTATCTAGACCCCTCAACTTTTAATTTCTAAGTACGAAATTACGTCTAAAGTTTTATCAACTAAGTGAAGGCAATTAACTTTAAGAAGACAAATCAAATTATTTGAAAAAATCAGATAGTAAAATTAAATTTTTTCAAAATTTAATAATATTTTTAGAAATAATTCAAAAATTAGGTCAGTTCTATGCAATTTCACACCCCCGGTAAATAATATCTTTTTTTGTGGACATAACGAACAAAAAATATTTGAGTACGTTTTCTTTTTTAAGTTAATGCATGTCCTTTTATGCTTTTGTTGTTTGAACTTGTTCTAAATTTTTAATGCCAACAAATTGGTGTCTCAAATTTGTCTTTTTGTGTCACCTCAAAAATTAGCTTTGCCCAACAAGTCAATGGTCAAAACTAACATTCATATAAATTGATTAAAATTATCAATTTGTAATTTTAAATTCAACCCAAATTGATCAATTCAAACTTCAAATGCTTATACATATTCAAACATTTAACTTGAAAACGTCTTAATTTGCCGATAAAATATTAGGAAAAAAAAAAGTAAAGAGACCGCATAACTTTAGTACGCATCCGACAAGTACACAAATAAAAATAAAATTAAGACGATCAATCACAAAATAAATAAATCTCAAATGCACGACAGAAAGTAAAAAAAAATAAATATTTATGTAAAAAAAAAATTACAGAAAAAAAATTATGAAAAATATAAATAAATATTTTCTTAATAAGCTTTTTCTATCGACTAGATACCATCACTTTCAACTACATACATCTAATTTTTTTTCTCAAAAATATTTTTTTTTCACACGAAGCTGTCGACGAATTGAGAAAATAAAATAGAGACAATTACCGATTTCGAAACAAATCTAATAAATACCAAAAATTTTTATCAAATAACACGATAGAGCCGTCTTTTAAATCTAAATTACTAATTACCACAACCAATTTATTTTTTAAAATATATAGAAATTTATTTTTTTTATTTTAAATAAAAATTAAAAATTGAATATAGATTTGCTTTATTTTTCAATCATGCATGGTGCTTAATTATCAATTCAAAAATTATAGTTTTTTTTTGTGTTTTGAAGTCGATTCTATTAAACTATTTGATCAAATTTAAGGAGTCTAAGTGACAAAATTTAAAAGTTTAAGCCCTTTTTTGCTAGAGTGCAAAGTTCATAGGATCTTCATACTTTTTTTTCCTAATATATAAATTACAGATTAATACATCAATGCAAAATAAAAAGATCAAATTAAATGTTCCAATTTAATTGTATTCTAAAAATTAATTTTAAATTAGGATTTTGAATTGAATAAGTAATTTTATTTCGATCCTACTGTAAAATATTATTTTTTGGCAGGGATGTGAAATTAATTATAATTAGAACTAATTGGAATGTATTAACTTGTTCATGGAACATTTTACATTTAATTACCTATAAAAATTAGAGTTTTCCTCAAAAGAGAAAGATTTAAATGTAAATAGTTATTTTTATGAGGATATAAGTAAGAAACAAATTAATCATGGTAATTATTTTTTAGTCACTAATATGGAAAGATTATTATATATTTTATAATTGATATATATTACTTGTCTAATATTTACTTATAGAATGTGTGCAAATGTATGAAAACACCTTCAACTATATGGCATTTTGAAATTGGCCCCTCAATTTTATAATTTATTAACATCTCTTTTACTTCAAATTTTTTATTTACATTTTTTTGTTAATTAAATCATAATTTGTATTAAATTTAGTATTTTTATTTGTTACTAATTAATAATTGCTTAAGTTTTATTTTCTAAAAAGTGACTAAAATTAATGGATAGAATTTAATGAAATATTTAATTTATTTAATTCTAAAGGAGTACAAACAAATAAGTGAGTTGTCAAAACAAAAGCATAGGGCCATTTCAAAATATCCTACTGTAGAGAGGGTTTTTGCCAACAATTTTACCGAGGAATATTATTGAGCAATGATATCTATACACCTCATTTACGGCATATGTCTAGGGGTGTCAACGAGCCGAACACGAGCGAGCTGGGGTCGCTCGTGTTCGGCTCGTTTAATAAACGAGCTGAACATGAACTGGCTCGTTTAAATATCGAGCTGAAAAATTCGGTTTGTGTTTTGCTCGTTTATTAACGAGCTGAACACGAGCTGGCTCGCGAACAATAAGTTTAATTTTCATTCCTACTATTAGGTATAAAGTTGAAAGAAAATTAAAAAATTAAAATTTTAATCTAATAATTAAAATTTACAAAAAATTGATAGCCTAAAATCTAAATAGTAAAACTTATATATATATATATATATATATATATATATATATATATATATATATATTCGAGCTATTATCGAGCCGAACACGAGCGAGCTGATCCCAGCTCGTGTTCGGCTCGTTTATTAAACGAGCTGAAAAATTCAGCTCGTTTACTAAACGAGCGATTCGATCTCGAACTCATTTCGAGCCGAATACGAGCTGGCTCGCTGAGCTGGCTCGCGAACAGCGAGCTGGATTGCCACCCCTAGTATATGATATACACTTTATTCATTTTAGAATAAGGAGTTTTTCACTCGTCATTTCGAAATGACAAATGAAATGACGAGTAAAATTCACCCCATCATAGAATTGATGGAGTGTAAGATATACACCCCAAATGAAGTGTACAAAAAGTATTTATCAATATCTTATATACTCTCCACACTTTAAAAATATTTTATTTATTTCTATTTTTTATTTTATTTTTTATTTTTTTTATTATTAAAAAATATTTTTGTATTCGTTGAATTAAAAATTAATTCGAGATGATCTGATAAATTTTTACTAGAATTTAAAACAAATAAATTATCTATTTTATCTCTGAGAATAATAAAAAAATCAATGACAGAATATATATATATATATATATATATATATATATATATATATATATATATATATATATATATATATATATATATATATATATATATATATATATATATATATATATATATATATATTTAAAAAATAAAATAGTAATTTTATAAAAATAACAATAGCGGCTAATGATTTACTAATAGAATTTAACTCTAAAAATATATTTTAAAAAAATTAAAATGTTAAAAAATATTTTTGGAGTGGTAAATAAAAATGCGAAAAGTTTTGAGAAATATAAAAGCAAGGTTAAAATATGAAAATTATTCTTATAAAAATTAACTTTTTAATTAGCTTTAAAAAATTTTTAAAAATAATTTTTAAAACTTACGATATTACTGAAAAAAATTGAAATGATCCAATTATTTTTATTTACTTTTATAAAAAAATTATTTTTTTCATATATTTCAATAATTTTAAAATTATTTTCGATAAAAATTATAAAAAAATAGCGACAGGAGGAAACTAAATGCATCAATTTAAATTTTTTTCAAAAAATAAAATATAAAATTTTAAAAATTAGAAAAATTAAAATAAAAAACAAGTATTTAAAGAGGGTTTTCAGTAATTTAGCTTAAAAGCAGTTGGCTCTTTTACTAACGCATCACGCTCGTAACCTCGTCGGATGAGATTCGGACGGTCGTGATCATTCGTGAAACAAGCATTCTCGCATTCCCGTTATTTACTGGAAAAATGAGTCCTTAGTTATACGACGAGAGTACGGGGGTAAAAGCGTAATTAAGGAGTACGGACGCAGCGTATTTTGGCGCGTTATGGAAAAATCGGCGCGGGGAAGCTCAAAAGATACGGCGATCTAATCGCGGAAAACCACGGGGGCGCGACCGCGGGCCGAGGAGGCGGCGACACTGCGCTCCGAAAACCGCGGCCCGATTCCTTGCCACCGCGGTTTCCAGTTGCTGCGAGTGCCGGCTCCGACCCGCTAAGTAGGAAGGCAAACGGGGGGCGGATCTTGATTCTTGAGTAAGGGTGAAAGTGGGCAGCATAAAATTCGGTCAAATTCGATACCCGGATGCGAATATGGACATCAAAATTTAACATTTAACTAAAAAATCAAGTGAAATTAAAATTTACCAGTACGATATATATACCACACGATGTGTATCAGATTGTGTCGTGCTGGTCACAAAAAATACATATATATTGATATATAATGACATAAAATATTTATTTTTAATTTTAGCAATAAGATATTACAATTACTTATTATATATTTTTATTTATTAAAAAAATTATTTACTAATTTATAGAAAAAATAATTTTTAGTTGTGCCATCGACATGAAGACTGTATCGTACTGATATTTTGTTCCATACCAATGTGCACTTAAATTTTTAAATTCGATATATATTCGCATCCGAATTTATATTAAAATAAATAAAAAAGTATATAAATACGAATTTAGTTTCACTCTTAATAAATACGAGGGATGTAAATATATATTATAGGAAGGAAGATAAATTAATTTTCTGTTGTTTCTTTAATTTATTTTACTATAAATTTTATATTAAAATTATATTTATATTTATTAAAATATTAAAATTTATTAAATAATATATAGGAATAAGAAATTTGAACGTAAGTATACATTTTTAATTATATTATGTGTCTTATTCGTACTAATTTTAATTTATATTTATATATACACATTAGTATTTATTATTATTCGAATAATATTCGAATACAAATTCAATTCATATTTGAATTGAATTCATTTTAGTAGATATAGCAAAGAAAAGTTAGCACCCAAAATATATCCATATCCTAATTTGATCGCAAAGAAAAATTTAGATGGAGATATGGTTTTGTCAAAATAATGGTTGTATTGAGCCATTTTCATCTTTATTCTTGAGGCCTTAAGGCTGCGTTTGGTTCGGGTATAAGAAAATTTTGGTTATACCGGAGATAGATATAAGTTATGGTATTAGCCGGAACTAATGTAAATTTCTGTTTGGTTGGGTTTAAGAGTTATACCGGGTATAAAGAAAATTGTGTTTGGTAAATTATATAGGAATAAGAAAAATAGAGAGGATTAAAATTTTAATTTAAGATGAAAAATTTACTAATATGATTTTAAATATTTAATTTAAAATATTTATTATAAAATTTATTAAAATTTATATTTTAATTATATAAAAAATAAATTATTATAAAAATTGGTTTTTGAAAATTTATAATTTTTTAAAAATTCAAAAAATTGTATATAAAAATAGGTATAAATTTAAAAATTTTAAACATTTGGTATAAATTTGTATAGATTAATAAATTATAAAAAAATTAAAAAATATACATTTTTAAATTTATTAAAAAATAAAATTTTTAATTTTTTAAATTTATTAAAAATTAAAAATAAAATTTTTTAAAATTAAAAAATTAAAAAATAAAATTTTAAATTTTATAAATTTAAATATCTTATAATTTAAAATTTTTTAATTTAAAAAAATAATGGAACAACCCGGTGGAACAGGTTGTTCTACCTTTTGGAGGGAATAAGCTATTCCCCCCATATCATTTGTGAAGCATTTGAGTGGTCTAAATATTAATAATTTTTAATCGCTAATATAAAGTGAATTCGATATCACTTGATCACGAGACAAATAATATTGTAAAATTGTAAAATTTGAAGTTTAAAAAATTTAAATAGACTAGATCAAATTTAGCGGTATGGATTGTCGACTCGAATTTTTTATTGCCGGAAACAACGCAGAAGCATTCTCCCGCTTATTCTTCTAGAAGTGTGTATATACACACACACACACACTTACACTATATATATATATATATATACATATATATATGTATATATATATATATATATATATATATATATATATATATATATATATATATATATATATATATATATATATATAAGAGCAATGCTACATGTACACTCCGAAGGGGTGTACATCATACATCTCCACCATTTTAATGGTGGCGATATATTTTACGGGTCACATCAAGTGACCCATCATCACACCCCCACCCTTAGATGGGTGGGGGTGTGAGATGTACACCCCTTACGGGTGTACACATAGCATTTTTCTATATATAAAAGGAAAATACTAGATGTACACCCCAAATGGGGTGTACATCTTACACCCACCCCATCCTGGGATGGGTGAATTTCACTCGTCACATCGATGTGACGAGTGGATGAATACCCACCCCAAGATGGGGTGGGTGTAGGATGTACACCCCATTTGGGGTGTACACCTAGCACTTCTCTATATATAATTGAGTTTTTATATTTTTAAAAATATAAATTATTGGTGCTTGTAAGTTTTTAGCTATTGGATGAAAATATGTGTGGTTAGGATGATAGTGAGCCCCTTGGGGTTAGTGGGTGGTTGGTGTTATCGATAGTATTCCAGTCGGACTCATATAGAATTAGGCTGGAATACTACCGATATCACAATTTTAACATTTGGATTAAGAGATGTGCGGTTAGAATGATAGTGGTCCCTTAGAGTTTAGTAGGTGGTTGGTTGAATAGTAAAAATCTTAGGGGACCACTATAATTCCAACTGCACATACTTTCATCCAAAGATTGAAAACTTGATAGCACCAATTGCTTGGTGCTATCAATAATATTCCAGCCGGACTCATATAGAATTATGCTGGAATACTATAGATAGCACAAAGTCATTGGTGTTACCAATATTTTAACCTTTGGATTAAGGGATGTTCGGTTAGGATGATACTGGTTCCCTAGGGTTTAGTGGGTGGTTGATTGAATAGTAAAAATCTTAGGGGACAACTATAATTCCAACCGCACATACTTTTATCCAAGCCCTGGAAATTTGATAGCATCAATTGCTTGGTACTATCGATAGTATTCCAGCCGGACTTATATAGAATTAGGCTAGAATACTATCGATAGCACAAAGTCATTAGTGCTACCAATTTTTTAGTTTTTGGATTAAGAGATGTGCGGTTATGATGATAATGGTCCCAAAGGGTTTAGTAAGCGGTTGGTTGAATAGTAAAAATCTTATATGACCACTATAATCCTAACCGCACATACTTTCATCCAAGAGCTGAAAACTTGATAGCAACAATTGCTTGGTGCTATCGATAGTATTATAGCCGGATTCTTATATATATATATATATATATATATATATATATAGTAAAACTTGTGTGCTTTTAGAAGTACGGAGCCCTCCGTACTCCCAAGTTGTTTTTAATGTTGGGACTTCCAAATAGACGATCGGCTCTGTAAGACTTGATCTAAAATATTTGAAATATTTAGAAACTAAATTTTACGATTTTTCAATATCATTTATCTAGTGATCGAAAGGGTTCAAAACCAACGACTGAAAATAAAAATCTCATAAAATATGATGATATGATACTAAAATTTTAGATCAAAAATATTGATCTTGTTCTATATAATACAAAGACTTTTCTATCAAATTTTACGTGATTTGGATATTTCGACACCGTTAAACTTGCAAACGGCTCACCACAACCATTAAAATTATTAATTTTGAGCCACTTTGATCACTAGGCAAATGATATCGAAAATTCACAAAATTTAATTTTTAGGCCTTTTAAATACTCTAGATCAAGTTTAACGGAGCCGATCATCCATTCGAAAATCCCAACATCGAAAACAACTTGGGAGCACGAGGGCCTCCGTGATTTTAAAAGTACACCAGCCTAGCTAGCTATATATATATATATATATATATATATATATATATATATATATATATATATATATAGAGAGAGAGAGAGAGAGAGAGAGAGAGAATAGCTTATATACTTTCAAAAGTACAAGCTCAATTATACTTGTAAATTTTGTACCATTGAATTTGTATTGGATTCCGTATTATTGTACTTTCTCTTTTTTTCTCTTTAGTTGATTTTACAATAGCATAAATCTCAATACAAATTCAATAGTAAAAAATTCAAAAGCATAGTTGGGCTTGTGCTTTTAAAAGTATATAAGCTCTACTCTATATATATATAGAGAGAGAGAGTAGAGCTTATATACTTTTAAAAGCACACAAGCCCAATTATGCTTATAATTTTTTTACCATTAAATTTTTATTGAGATTTGTGTAATTGTACTTTCTCTTTCTCTTTCTTTAGTTGACTTTATAATAATACAAATCTCAATATAAATCCAATGGTAAAAAATTCACAAACATAATTGGGCTTATGCTTTTGAGAAAGTACATAAGCCCTACTATATATATATATATATACCGAGCAAAGTTTCTCCTACGTACCCACACGAAGGGTAACATTTGTCAACTTGTACATTTCATATAATAATAAATAAAATAAGCATTAGAGTTAACTAACTTCTAATTTAAATTTTTTACAATACCATTTTTTTTTTAGTTTACAACGAAATATATCCAAAATAGTACACATTAATTTTTTTTGTTCTTATAAAATGATACTCTCTGGACTGACTCGTGGACGATCTATCTAGCTCGCGACACTTTTGTCACAGTGACGCGTCTCACTGGTGGTGGATGGTTCTGTTAAAGTAATAACAACAATAGAGTGAGAACTTGAAATAAGTTTTCAGTAGGTGCAACTATCGAAAGTGGTGCTCTACATTCATTCGGTTTAAAGAAAGCATAAGTAGCTATAATAATAATAAATAATAGAAACTACTATTGCAATGAATACATATGAAAAATATATGACTATTATGCCTCTAGTAAGATACCAACATACCAAGTAAAATGTAGTTATGTTGATGTCCAAAAAAAAGATTTACTCAACTCATTTTCCTAACTCTAGTCAAATTATTAGTTCGGTTTCAATTCTTTATTAAATACCTCATAAAGAGTCGATAGTAATCGAATCTCTCTACAATCGATAAGTAATTGGGGTCAAGGATGATCGAATTTCCTATAGTCAAGGCATAAGGGAGTCGAGAGTGATCGAGCTTTTCCCATAATAACTCTTACGGAAGGTCGTGGCTTACAGTATCGCGATCTCCACAAGCGATGCCAATGTGTTTCTTACTTTACACCCTAGGTCTCCAATTGACCTCTACAAACAAGTCCTCATAGTTTGGCTATACTTTTTCATGTTCATCACGATAGGGTTTCTCCTATATCTTGTTAGATGTGATCTTAAATTGAAAATCGTCTATATTTTATATTTTCGATTTGCCGATGGTTTTGTAGCGCGGTGACAAAATATGGAAAAGGAAGGACGGTTTTACGATACGGATCTGATCCGTTAAGAAAAATCCGTTAAGATTATTTTGTTGTCTTTTCTTTTGTTCTAGAGAACGAGCGATGAAATATTGAGAATATTTTGTATTTTTTTTTTCATATAGTGAAACCTTTCTTCTTCGGCCGTGATTTTTTTTCTGCAAAAAATTTTTCACGTTAATCTGTATGTTTATTATTTTATTGTGCATTTGAGATATGCTTTTGTGTGGTGATCGCTTTTGATTTCGTTAAGTTTGTATGCTCGTTACTAACATATCTAGTGCCACTACCATGTCTGCCAAGTTCATGTATCCTTATAATAATATTCTATTTACTCATGAAGAATACTGTCAAAATGACATGACATAACAAGAAAGAACGAAAACAACTACATGCTAGGTCATATGAATGGAGATCGAGTAGACTATTAGGGAATATTAATCTTCTTTTACTCAAGACAACGTGGAAGTGCAGACTGTCAGGGAATATGAATGGAGATCGAGTAGATTATGGTCTTGAGGTGTGTAGGAACACTTTCTTTAAGGTGATATTTGCCCCCATTCAAATGTATGCTGCTAGATTAATAGCAAATCACCTCTAGGATACAATAAGATTGTCGAAAGACTGCAAACAACACTTTTAATAACAACACTTTTAAGAACTTCTTTCTTCGGAATCAATGCGAAAAATTAGGAAGGAGAAATAATTGGTTATGTTATACTTGAAGCCTTCGAACATCTCTTATTATAGAAATGAATGGTTATGATAAAAAGGGTACAACTTTTAATATTATAACTCTTTCCAAAAGGACACATTATTTTACAAATATTGAAGAGATATGTCCTTTCATAAAGAGATTCATTAAGGCTGCGTTTGGTTCGGAAATAAGAAAAATTTAGTTATACCGGGGATAGGTATAAGTTATGGTATTAGTAGGAACTAGTGTAAATTTTTGTTTGGTTGGGTTTACGAGTTATACCGGGTATAAAAAAAATTGTGTTTGGTAAGTTAAAAAGGAATAAGAAGAATAAAAAGGACTAAAATTTTAATTTATGATTAAAATTTTACTGATATGATTTTAAATATTTAATTTAAAATATTTATTAAAATTTATATTTTACTTATATATAAAAAAATTATTAAAAAAATTTATCATATAATTTATTAAAATTATATGATAAATTTATTAAAAATTAAAGTTAAAAATTTTAAAAACTATAAAATTTAAAATTTAAAATTTATAAATTTATAAATGTTAAAAATTTTAATTTTAATTGTCTTAAATAATTAGTTAATTATCTAAATACTTAAATAATTAGTTAATAAAATAATTAAATTAATTAAAATATTGAATTAATTAAAGAGTTAAAAAATAATTAAAATTATATTAATTTAATTAAGCTTATTCTCAAATGGGAACAAGTCTTGTTCCAGGAAAAGGCTGGAATAGTAATTCCAGTCTTATACCAGCTTATTTCAGAAAGACGAGAACAGCTGTTCCAATCCGACCTTAATTGCGTTTAGGTATAACTAGGGGGGATAAGCCCTCATCTAAGAAGTATATCTCTTCGTAAAGGGACACATCTCTTTGCAGCAAATAAAAAGATACATCTTTTCATAAAAATAACTAATTCACCAAAGAGATACAACCAAACGAAAAAAAACACAGTTTTTCATAAAAATAACTAATTCACCAGAGAGACATCCAAATGAAAAGACCTTTCTTTTCACTAATTTAATTCTTCATGTTAATTTCTTACTTCCATTATTATTACAATCTACACTAACATAGACTATATGCATAGAAATAGAAACACATTAGACACAGGAGTAATTAATCAAATTCATTTGGGTAATATTTTTTACCTTGTTTTATGAAACCCTACTGAAAGTATCCCTTGAGCTCTTGAGACTTTCAAGAAGCCCAGGAAGTTCTAACTAAGTTAGAATCTTCAAAACCCTCATTTATAAAAACTCCTAAATTGAACCCTAAAAATTTCAACTCATCCTTAGTTTTCCCTACAAGAGAAATGAGGCTTAGAAAGGTTGCCTTCTTTCTCCAACCTTGTTAGAAGATGGAGCTATAAGGTTCCAACAATTGCAAGGCCTCCCAATTATTTGTATTTGCAAATAACAAACCATTGTCTCCACGCTAGGTTTTAAACACCCGCTTGATCTTTTAGGCTGCGTTTGGTTCGGGTATAAGAAAAATTTAGTTATACCGGAAATAGGTATAAGTTATGATATTAGCAGGGACTAATGTTAATTTATGTTTGGGTGGGTATAAGAGTTATACCGGGTATAAAGAAAATTGTGTTTGGTAAATTAAAGAGGAATAAAAAGAATAGAGAAAATTAATTTTTTATAAAATAATGAAATAAATTTTAAATTTTATAAATTTAAATAACTTATAATTTTAAAAAAAATTAATTAATTTTTTTTTAAAAAAAACTACAGGTGGAACAACTGAGTTGTTTCACCTACTGCTTGGAACAATTATTCTTCCCTAATTCCGAAATTAGGTGGAACAGCTGTTCCAAGTAATTTTTTATTGTTTGGGTACAAAAAAAAAATATCCCCTTTATTCCTCCTAGTTCTTGTACCCAAACGGAATCTAATTAGGCGCTTGAAAGCCTCAGGCTGCAACTCTAGAGCCTTCGGGCTCAGCATCTGAAAGTTGTTTCGGGAGCATCCCCAACCTCCCAACACCATTTTAATTCGGACGCCCGAGAACCCAATTATTTAACAAGTCGAACAACCCCAGCTCTCAGGTTGAGCATCCAAAAGTGGAACTGGATGCCTATAGGAGCAGTCCAGAAGATTTTCGAACATCCGCAGAACAATTTGAACGTCCAAATATTTAATCCTCCGCAAACCCGAACCATCGGATAGTGTTTGCTAGAATTGGGTGCTTGACCGGACAATCCTAAGGGCCCGTTTGGCAACCGGTATAAGGGGGAGATAAGAGGATTATTTCTTTCTTAATACCCAAATAGCATTTAAGTATGAAGGAAATAGCTGTTCTCCTCATATCAGGTTATTCCGGTATAAGGGTGGAACAGCTGTTCCACCTGTTACTTATTATTATTTTTTTTTAATTAAATTTTTTAAAATTATAAGATATTTGAATTTATAAAATTTAAAATTTTTTTATTTTATTTTATAAATTTTAATCCCATTTATTATTCTTATTCCTCTTTAACTTACCAAACACAATTTTTCTTATTCCGGTAGAACTCTTATACTCAACCAAACACAAAATTACTATAATTCTTGCTTATACCTGAACTTATACCTATCTCCGGAATAATTAGTTTTCGCTTATATCCGAACCAAACACAGCCTTAAAGGTTTCAGATGCCCAAAATATTTTTCGGGCATCTGAAATGTCTAGAATGTTGGATTTAATTTTTTTCTATATATGGACTAACATATAAATTTATAATTACCTGAACTTATACCTATCTCCGGAATAATCAGTTTTCGCTTATACCCGAATCAAACACAGCCTTAAAGGTTTCAGATGCCCAAAATATTTTTCGGGCATTTGAAATGTCTAGAATGTTGGATTTAATTTTTTTCTATATATGGACTAACATATAAATTTATAATTATATTATGGACTATCTAATTTAATAGGGTCATTAAGTGATTTAATATGGGCTCTGAAAACATCTATTGAGTATGGGTTATTAATGTGTAGAAATCCAATATAAGTCTAATTAAGGTTTATGGGACTCTAATTAAACTAGTATATAAGGAATATAAAAGGGTTGTGGTCCCGAGTCAGATTTCTGCCGTCAATTTATCCTGCCCTATTCAGAGCAAAATTAATTAAACGACAAATTTAGACTTGGAACCACTCAATCCAGTCGATTTTATTGTCGGTATTTGAGGAACGATAAAATCTGAGAACGCGTTTCATCAGGCATGGATTCTGGTAAACGTTTATAATATTTTCAAATAGATGAACGATTATTTAATAATTTACATGTGTTTCTTAGGTTATTTCGCATTAATTTGCATACGGATCCAACATAGAAACTACATTTTCATATCTATCGAAACTCCATTACGATCCGATTTGAGCTCAACTCATTCCAAACTCAATCTAAGTTTTTCCAAACCCATTTTTATTATATCAACATGACTTTAGTATGCATTTTATCAATTTTGCTAAAATTCGATACACTATACTGAGTTATAATATATTGCAGAAACATAATTAAACGTTGCAAAATATGGAATTTAAAAATTTGAGCACTAAAATAAAATTTGAGTGAAAGATGAGAAACTTGCAGTGCAAATTACTCTAACTAACACCGACCGTAGTTAGCTCAGTTAACTAAAAGCTTGATAGTTGGTATTTGTGATTTTAAATTCGAAACCTACTAACTTAACATTTCTTATTGTTGCATTCATTTTCTAAAAAAAAAAAAAAAAAAAAAAAAAAAAAGAACAAAACAAGTATATTTCTATTTTTCTTTCTCAAAAAAGGAAAGGAAAAGTATATGGAGAGCCCTTGAACTTTAGTCTTTTTGCAAACTTGCGTCCAAACTTTTAATTATAGCAAAAAGACACATTAAACTTTATAAAATAGTTCAATAGCCCCTCTCCTCAAGTGAGCTTACTAATCATACAATCACATTGATAGGATATCGTGCATATAATTCTGCAAGACTTAAGAATATAAAGGCAATGTTTTTTTTTTCTTTCAATTTTGATAAATTAGTATGACAATCAAAAAATAAGTTAATCGAATATCGTGCGTATAATTCTGTAAGATTTGAGAATGTAAGGACTATATTTTTTCTGTATTAATTTTGATAAATAAGTATGACAATCGAAGAATAAATTAAATGAAACTAAATTTTTTCTCGTTCATCTTATGTGTTAGAATTCAAAAAATATCTATTGAACTGTTTGATAAAGTTTTAAACTTTTTTTTATCAAAATTAAAAGTTCAAGCGTATGTTTAGAGCGCCACCATACATTTTATCCAAAAAAAATTAAAAATACTTCTTGTACACCCCAAGTGGATGTACATCTTACACTAGGAGTGGCAATCCAGCTCGCTGTTCGCTAGCCAGTTCGTGTTCGGCTCGAAAAGAGCTCGAGATCAAATCGCTCGTTTAGTAAACGAGCCGAACACGAGCCGAATTTTTCAGCTCGTTTAATAAACGAGCCGAACACGAGCTGAGGTCAGCTCGCTCGTGTTCGGCTCGATAACAACTCGAATATATATATATATATATATATTACTATTTAAATTTAAAGCTATCAATTTTTTGTAAATTTTAATTATTAGATTAAAATTTTAATTTTTTAATTTTCTTTCAACTATACATCTAATAGTAGCAATGAAAATCAAACTTGTTATTCGCGAGCCAGCTCGTGTTCGGCTCGATAATAAACGAGCCGAACACGAGCCGAATTTTTCAGTTCGATATTTAAACGAGCCAGCTCGTGTTCGGCTCGTTTATTAAACGAGTCGAACACGAGCCGACCCCAGCCTGCTCGTGTTCGGCTCGTTGACACCCCTACTTACAGTATATAATAATATATAGAATTAATTGCATACTGCTCCCTATAAACATATCGAATAGCAGATATATTACTACAAAGTTTAACTTTTTATATTTATCTCTTCAAAAATTCAACGTTATAATATATATGTACCTGTAGCATTTTGCTAACCACAATTATCATTTTCTTTATGGCATATGTTTTAAATAAATTTTTGAAAATAATGCATAAAGATTTTATAAATTTTAATTTCTTTTATAAATAATAGAGTCTGAACTTTCAAATTTACCACCTAAACCTCTGAACTTTATTAAATATTTCAATGGACCTCTCCTCGATCAAAGTTACAGCCATTTTGATCCCACACCTTACACATAACTTTATAATATTTTAGAATTAATACGGGGAAATCCTTTTTTTTTTTCTCATGCAATTTTAATAATTAATCATAAGAATTGAAAATTATGTTCCGTTCGAAATATTATTTTTTTATATGCTAGAATTGAAAAAAAAAAAAAAAAAAAAAAAAAATCCCTTTGTGTTTAAAACTTTATGAGATTGTATGCAAAACATATATAAAATGTAATAAGTAACTTCACTGTTTAGCAAATTTGATAAAGCTTAGGAAAAAAAGCTAATTGCTAAAAATTAAAAACTTAGAAACCAATTAGCAAAAACCCTAAAGTACAAGGGCCTTTATACATATTTTACTACTTTTATGTTGTATTATTTTGGTAAAGTGTCGCTTCGAGTTAGCAAGAGACGAGATAGAGAAATAATAAAAAATTATTTTAAAAGAAAAAAATAAAAAAACATTAATGGCTATACTTTTGTTAAAAAATTAATTATTAAAATTTTGTTTACCTTTTCATCTGAAAATAAATTAAAAAGATCGGCTGTAAAAATCAATTTTGGAATGATTATTTTTTCTTATATGACATTTTTTTTTTTTGGCAATGTAAAGCAATAATAATAATAATAATAATAATAATAATAATAATAATAAAAGTAATTTAAGCTTCAATTAAATTAAAATTAATTTTAACACAAAAATAATTAATACTTGAAGTTTGTACCGTTTAAATAGTTAATTTTATATAATTTTCTATAAATATATCGAATAGCAGATATATCTCTATAAAATTTAATTTGTTATATTTATTTTTTTATAAATTCTAAATTGTTCATATATATTTTTCTGATTTATTACTGCTAATTTACTATTTATTTTTTAATAAAATATAAATAAAATATTAATTTTATCCTTATAAATATATTGAAAGTCTCAATTATTAAAAAAATATTTAATTCTTAATTATATTTTTTTACATGAATATTATATATAAATAATTTAATTTTTTTTAAATAAAAAATATAAAAATTTAAAAATTTAAAATATATATTTATTATTCGATAATTTTATAAAAATCGGTACGAAATTAACCGAGAAATAAAAAACACGTGGAGAAAAGAAATGGACACGTGGAATACTCGGTAATCGTGAACCGGGACCCTTCCACTGGTGCCACGTGTAATGTTCGATAGTGCGGTGGGGGTGGGCCCCACACTCGAAGTGCCGTCCAAATCGCGTTCCTGTTCTTATCCCAAGGAATAATATGCACCACCACATTCCACTTTCCTAATATATGCATATAACATATTCTAAAAATAGATTTTTTTTTTTTTTTTTTTTTTTGTTGTTGTAAAAAGCACCTTTACATTTTATTTTTTTTAAGTTTTAGGCACTGTTTGAATATCTTAGAAAAATATAGCATAATTAAACTATATTATATTTATTAAAAAAATTTATAAAATATTTGAGAGACTAATAAAAAAGAATAAATATTTCAAGTATAATTATATTATATTCTAAAAAAATTAGTAAAATGATAATCTATTCCAATTTTAAAAAACAAAATTCAATATTTTGGAGCTCCATCTTACCCTCTGTCGAATTTTTAATTTAATTTTTAAAATTTTAATATTATAAAATTTAAACTTTAGATATAAATTTTAAATTTTAAATTGTAAAAAATTATGTACTTTGTTATTATGTACTTTATTGCACCAATTATTATTCTATAATTTGTTATCATTTTAAATAAATTTTATAATTTTTTAAAATATAAATTAGGATGTAAAATTTTATTAAAACAAGTTGATGTTGCTGGCTTAAAAGTGGCCAACATTATATCATGTGGCGGAACGTCGTATTGGGCCGAGTCACGATCGAAATAGCATGAAGCTTGGTTGAACTGAATCATATTCGCAGTGGCATTAGGCTAGTTAAGTCGAGTCATAATTAAGATCTGTGAACGCTGTGTCTAGACGCTTCAAATAAATTTATTGTGTATTTCTAATTGCTTGAGTTTTTTGAAATTAATAATTAGCATCAACGATCCAACAGACGTACCATATTGTTTCACTTCACAATATAAATCTAATTTACAACTTATATATATATAAATTTTAAATAAATTAGATCTCATATGTTATTAATACTGTCAAAAGCAATAGTTTATTAGATAATTTATTCAATTTACATGATTCTAGTGTTAGTTATGAATAACTTTATCTATACATTTATTTTTACAAAGCATTGGATACATATACCAAATAGTTGAACCTATTTGAGATAATAACAAAACGTAGAGATATGATTACTTTGACTTTTTATGCAAGGAGGTAATTTAGACGAGCGCTAAAGTGCCAGGTGGCCTTCTATAATTTAGCCAAAAAAAATAATAAAAAAAATTAATTTTTCTCAATGTGCTTTAGCTTATTTTTATTTTACTACTCTAGCTATGATTCAAAAAATTATACTTAAATATAGTGGTTTAAAATATTATGCTTAATTATTTTATGGTTATAAAAAAATTTTATTTTATTATTCTATTTGATAGTAGATTATTTTGATTAAAAAAAAAATTATAGAATAGTTAAATACAAAAAACTAATAAGTGTTCAAAAAGTTATTGTGACACTCCAATAGTTCTACATCGATAGGAATGGAGTTATTTTTATGACACCCCAATAATTTTACATCGGATGGGAATGGAGTTGTGATTGGATATTGTTGAGACCAAAATTTTTCGCCACCCTAAGGAAGCGACATGTGGCGTATACCATCGGCTAAAGGCATCAGCCGATAGGAGAAGTGGTCGACAAGGAGGATCGTCTCATTCAGAATTGACCTTGGCCGAAGGCAAGTATCAGACCGCCTCAGTCGAACGACGAAAAGGCGAAGTCAGGGTCAACTCTCGGCTGCTCAAGCCACAGAAGGAAAGACCTTGGAAGGAAAAAGTACGAGATTTGGGCGCGAATCTCGTAACTGACTCCGAAACAGCAAACAACCCTCAGCATTGGAAAGTGCCGAAGATTACGTTTCGGCGCGTCAATTAGGGAATGAAATTAGACGAAAACCGGCTACTGTCCTATTGAGGATAATCGACTAAAAAGAAAATAATTGAGAAATTTACAATGATTCTCCTTAGATCACGCCAATTACTAAAATCAGCGGTTACACACTTGGTTCGTAAAAATATAAACAAGCGAACCAACGAAAAAAAAGGGATCCCGCAACCTCGTAAGCCAGTGACCACCCCTACTTTTTCATATATTTCATATCTATATTTACTGCTTTCCAAAATAACCTTTACCGCATTTTCTAGGAGTAGATTTATTTGTAATTGGTTCCCTATTACTCTTGTAACCCCTTTTCAATCAATACTAATTCTACAATCGGGTCCTTAGCCGTGTCAACTTCTTGTCTCTGACTGTCAATTCGGCTATTCTAAGCCGAACTCTATTTACCTCACAACTCCAGTTCGGCTAATCTAAGCCGAACTCGTTCGAGAGTTGATTGAGAAGAACCCGGCCGAGCAGATCCCTCCTCGGCCCGATTGCTTGATTTCTTGGCACGCGGCGCATCGCACTCAAAGGGTCTCCCTCAAGGGCCGATCGCAGACCTCAACTTTTTGGCCCAACAGGTATATAAGAGACATTGACACTAATAATAATAACTGGGTTTAAGCATTTTGGATTGTGGTTTGGATCCAATGAGTTATTATTGTCAGTGAGCCGGATCGTTACATTTGGTATTAGAGTCAATCACCAGCCGAAAGTGTGTGATGAATCTCGGCTTAGGCTGGGTCTAGATTACAGGACTAGCAAGACAAGTCTCACATTACCTGATGATCTTAGGCGGCGTGTGTATTTGGGCTGACGAGGATGTCAGGCCTAAACACACTCCAATAGTCCCACATTGGATGAGAATGAAGTTGTGATTGAGTATATAAGAGATATTGACACTAGTAATAATAATTTAAATTAAATATTTTGAGTTATGATTTGAGTCCAGTAAATTATTATTACTAATGTGTTGGATCGTTAAAGTTATACTTAAATTTAATTTTTTAAATCATAAAATAGCCCAGCAAAAATAAGTTAAATTACCATAGGGCAAATTGAAATTGATCTTAAAAACATATTCAAAACAAAGAAAGAAAGAAACCTCTTGTGTTGCAATAATGCTTCAACCCTGCGTGATTGGACGGGGATTTCTTTAAAAAATAATGGTCAAAAAATTAAAATTAAAATCAAAATATGGCAGAATTTAGAATATATTTGAATATTGGAATAAGCTATTTTCAACATAATTTTTTTTTTTATGTGTAATTAAAGGTAAAATATTAAATTTTTATTTTTTATAAAATCTTGACTTCCATAATTTAGTAGATAATATATTTTATTTACAAAATAATTTGTGACACTCGAAGATTTAAAATAGTCCTATATAAAGAGTATAATGGGACAAAACCTATTAATCCAACTATAGTATTTTTGATGATGGCTAAAATATTTAAGAGACTAAGAGGATTAAGAATATTAAAATTATGATAATTTTAGGATGGATGCGCTCCTAGAAAGTGAGGCATTATAGTTGCTATTAAAGCCAATTATACTTATAAATTTTTTATTATAAAATTTGTATTTGGGATTTGTGTTTTTGTAAAGTCAACTAAATAGAGAGAAAGATAAAGTAAAAAGATTCACAAGCATAAATGTGTTTGTGCTTTTAAAAACATATAAGCTCTACTCTCTCTCTCTCTCTCTCTCTCTCTCTCTATATATATATATATATATATATATATATATATATATATATATATATATATATATATATATATATATATATATATCAATCAATAAGAAACATTAATCGTGAGTTTCCAGTGCTGATGTGTCGACCTCCCAGCTCTCCTCTCCGAATTTCTCTCTGTGCTTAGCTCTCCTCTCCGAGTTCTCTCTGTGCTTACGTTTTTTCTCTCTGTGCTTACGTTCTCCTGCTACACGACGTGCTCCCCTGCTACCTATGCAACCTACCCTCTTCATCCCCTGGTGCTACAGAACGTGCGCTCCCACCTTCTCCTCTGACCTTCTCCTCTTCCCGTTGCACTCCACCTTCTCCTCTGACCCTTCTCCTCTTCCCGTTGCACTCCACCTTCTCCTCTGACTGCCTTCCTTCTTCGCCTCATCTCCTCTTACTGTTGCGTCACCTCCTTCGGCCGATCGTACGGTGGAGCTACGCGTTGCCACCATCGTCGCTTGCTGCTCATCTCTATAGAGGTGCTGGTGGCCGGTGATGATGGTTGATGATGTGATTGGTCGCTCTGACCCGTTCGCCCCCCTCCCTCTTTCTCCTCCTCGGCTCGCCTCCGTGCGTCATTTCCTTCGGTTGACTGTACTGCCCTGTACAGTACCAATGTGTTGCTCACCAAGTGTTCGACGGAATGGCTGTATCACTCTGAAATTTATGTTGCTTACCATCTTCGAGTGCTGGTGGCTGGTGATGATGAGGTCGGTCGCCGTCGTCACCTGCTACTCACTTGAGGTTGGTTGCCATCGTCACCTGCTACTCACTTCTACAGAAGTGTGCTCTATCCCTGTGCTGTGGCCAGTAATCTGCTACAGAGTTCTATGCTATAAATATGGGTGCCCCTTCCTCAGAAAAACACAGGATAGTCCATATCCATATTTTGGTGGAAAAGGTTGGCTATTCCTCACTATATCTGTAGAACACATCTCCAAAGCTCTGTGATAGAGATTATAAAATCAAAATTTTTGTTTCTTATTAGATTTTGTTTCTCTGTATGAGTTTTTTAAAAGAGCCAATAATTTCTCTTATTTTTGAGAAAAACACATTGTAGCTTGATGTTTCCTTCTATTCCCCACCCTAAAAGAGCCAATAATTTATCTTATTTTTGAGAAAAACACATTGTAGCTTGGTGTTTCCTTCTATTCCCCACCCCGAGAATATATTTATTGTAGTGTGGATGCATGGAATGAGATGTAAACTCAAAATCTCATATTTGGTCAGAGAAATGTCGCCCACTGGTCCAAGCAATGTTGGTTCAATCAACAAAGAGAGAAAAATTATGGCTTTGATACTCAGTTATGTCAGCAAAGTAATATCTGCCAATAAGAAACAAACAAATAAATAATTGCCTCAAATATTGAAACATTCTTATTTTTTTTCTCTGCGGAGCAAAAGCCCCTTAGGATTTAGCACACTTTTTCAATTTTACATTATATCTGTTTCTTCAAATCATATCATTTCTTTGTCAATTTATTACTATAGAACTTACAAAATTTCTTAAGTTTTTTGTTTTAAAAATCTAATAGTAAAACAGGTAGAAAATAAATTTTCCTCGATTTTTTTCTAAGTGGAATTAACTTAAGTAGTGTCTTATTATTCTTATCTGCCAGGGCACTCTAATAGGTATCATCCGAGAGCCCTTTAATTCTACAGGTATTCCTTCGTTTTCCTCCCTTAGTTATTTGGTTTCTACACCATTTGATGTATGGATTTCTCTAATATTTTCTGCTGTTTCTTCCTGTATTTGGTAGGTTGCAACAAGGAGTCTCTTGTGATTTGTGTGCAGCTCTCTTCCTTCCTTCCCGTTTTGCACCTTTGCATTCCCCTCTGTTTAGTACGCCTTCTCTACTTACTTACTCTTGGTGATGTTGCATTGATGCATGATTCCTACTTTATTTTCAGAGATTCCTTTGCATGGGTTTGGTTTCTCGAGGCTTTAATGTGCAGTTTATAGTTTTCCTGGGTTGATTTGTGTTGCTGCGGTGTTTTCTACATACAAATTTCTCTATTGGCTTCTACATGCAACTTTTACATGTGTATCTAATTCACTTTATAGTGCCTATACATTTTAAGAAAAAAACTGGGATCCAAGAGAAGGCAATTAAAAGAAGAAAAACTTTCATGTGGAAGTTGCATCTCTTTGTCAAAGAGATAGTATCTTTATGCTCTCTGTTAATGTCTGCATGTTTTTCAGAAACTGAATATATTCTTGGTTTAGAATACAGTATTTTTGTTTTAAAAAAAGAACAACTTTGTGGGGTTTGGGTTTCCCTTTGTGAAGGAAAGTGCTTGCATGCTATGCAGCAGCCAGCCAGGTTTTCCCCTTGCTTGCATGCTGCGCAACAGCCAGCCAGTTTTTCCCCTACAGTTGCCTCGGGGCTTGGAACTTCGCTTTGTGGCCTATTAGTTTTACATACCTACAAAACTGCATACATTACTATGCATCTAATTACGTACCTTTGTGGGCTACCTAAGACCGTACTTGTGGGCTATTAGTTTTGCAGCTCCCTAATAGCATACTTGTGGGCTATTAGTTTTGCATACCTACTAAACTGCATGCATTACTATGCAGTGCACTATCTAATTAGGTATCTTTGTGGGCTCCTACGAAGCTGTATTCATTACAATGCGGTGCGCTATCTAACTAAGTATCTTTGTGGTCTCCCTAAGACCATACTTGGTTGATTTTTTTCCCCCCGGCCTTTATCGATCGGTGAGCCTGTTTTGCAGTTGCCTAAGAACATGCTTGATTGCTTTCCTAATATGTGTTTTCTTTCTTTGGTGCTTCCATGCTTTACGTTGTACGAGTTGTTTGGGTTAAGGCGATGATGATTTGTCGTATTATGAAAAGTGGGGAAGGGTCTTGAAAAAAGAAAAGGGACACAAGAAAAAAAAAAAAAGAAAAAAAAAAAGAGAGAGAACCCCCTACAGGATAACGAGGATGGTTTCTTACTCTTTCTCATTAGAGTACTTCAGATTTTTTAATCGGATACCGATTATTGGTCCTATTTTTTCCCTCGAATGTGTTTTCCTAATTTCCTAGCAAAATTTTAACATCGTTTACTTATCTGCTTTCTATTTGGTTCTTACTGTTTTTTGGCCGAAGGTGCGGCCTGCGGGGTTCGGGGCACATGGTTCTTATATGCCTGTGCTACTTACTTCTTATATATCTCTAATTTTTAATGCACTTTCCTACGGAGAATGGTATGTGACTTATCGGCTTTTCGGTGTTAATGAAGATGCATGGATACTATGCATCAATCAGTATGACCCTCTTTGTGCATTGCCTTCCAATAAATTTTAATTTGTTTTCCTGTTTTATTTCCCCCCCCCCCCCCCCCCCCCTACCTTTTTTTTTTTTTTACCTTTTCCTGCTCTCTCTCTAATTTTTGACGCACTTTCCTACGGAGCATGGTATGTGACTTATCGACTTTTCGGTGCTAATGAAGATGCATGCATACTATGCATCAATCAATATGGGCCTGCTCTCTCTCTAATTTTTGCCGCAGCTTCCTACAGAGCATGGTATGTGACTTATCGACTTTGCGGTGCTAATGAAGATGCATGCATACTACGCATCAATCAATATGGGCCTCTTCTTGCGTTGCCTCCTCGGAAATTTTAATTTGTTTTTTTTTTTTTTTTTCCTTTTCTGTTTTTTGTCTTCCTTTTTTTTGCCTTCTTCTGCTCTAATTCTCTTATCCTATTGGGTTTTGTGCTAATTCTCTTATCCTATTGGGTTGAGTTTTGTGCTACGGCGCTTGGCCCTTCAAAGTGTGTTTTTGTTTCCTTTTTTAAAATGTTTAAGAAAATGCAACTTAGCCGTTATCCGATGCTAGAGAAGATGCATTCATGCTATGCAGTGATCAATCTGAGCCTTTTTTGTGCTTCATTTTTTCCAGTTTTTGATCTTTTCCCCTTTTCTTTTTTCCTTCTTTTTTCCTTTGTTTGCTCGCTTTCCCTCTCTTTCTCTGTTTTCCCTGAATCTATTTGATTTTGTACGCTTTTTTTTCTCTCTTTCTTTTTCTCCTTCTTTTACTTATTTGTTAGGTAAAGCAATCAGCATGGAACTCTTGACAGATCTAACATATAGTTTGTGGAGCCAATTCACTACTTGTACATGATTACGAAAAATGTATGCATTGGGAAAAAAAATGCATACATTAGTAGACAGATCAGTTTTCTGCACAGCAGTTTTCTGCACAGGAATGTCCTAACAAAATACATGCATTTCCTGATGACCTACATACTTACATTTCTTCCTTCTTTCTTTTTTCTTCCCTGTTTGCGTTTAGTTTCCCGTGCAGCTCACACAATGAGGATTATCGAGCTTTCCTGCATTAAAATGCTACGGGAAATTGTTGAGGGACTCGGTATGAAGATGCCACCCTGCGAAGTAACTATTGATACAGACGGGAAGTTCTCAGCATATATAGATCTTCCGATCGCACGTTCTGAATCTGTAACTGAAGTTGTTCGCTGCTGGGGTTCTCCATGCCCTGTTTCTGCTGCCGCTGAACAAGATGCGGCCCGTACCGCTGTCTACAAACTTAGAGACGAGTTGGATGTACACATAAGGGACGCTAATTATGAAGATAGGGCATTCTATAAGAATTTATATAACCAACTTGCATCGGACCACTCTGCGTTGTACTCTAAGTATGATGATCTCAAGTGGGAATATAATCTTCTGAAGAAAGCATACAATTCTCTAATCGCTGAGAGAGATGACTATGCATGTGAGCGTTCAAAGATGCGCCAAGTTATCAACAACTGCCATGGTGTTATCAATGACTGCCATGATGCAATTAATTGCCTAGCACCGGCAGCTGCTCCTACTGAAAGTGATCCATCCGAAGTCGATTGATCTTTGTGGTCTTCCTGTAGTTGGCGAGCTGCTAATAATTCCTGCTTGCCGCAGTTTGTGACAGCCTAGGTTCTTTTTTGTTCTTCAGTACCTAGCTTCTTTCTGCTCACTTCCTAAACTGTCAGTGTGCCCGTTGGCCTACTTCATTTTGGTTGTGTTTTGGACTTGAAATGTACTTAAACTTATGATTATCTAACTGGTACTACCTTTGTTTCCGTAATGCTCTTTTTCTTGGCTTACTTTCTTACGTGTGAATAATTCCTATTCTTCAGCCTCGGAAAGTACTTGAACTTTGTCTTTGTGATCAACTGGCTGCTAAAGAAACTGAATACATATATTATTATGTAATTGGTTGGGCCCCTCTTCTAACTGCCTATAGTTGTGTTTGTAGACAACTCTTTTCGCATGCAGCTTGCCGTGTCCATCTAATTAACTGCCCTGGAATTACAAGCATGTGGAGCATTAAGGGGTTAGCTATTAATTTTTAGAAGTGTTTATGGATGATATAAACAGGCAGCTTAAATTCTACAATGCAGGTTTAGCATGCATGCATCTGCAGCTCACACACAACATCAACTTAGTTGGTTCACGAGGCCTACCCTTATAACTTTGGTCTCTCTTTCTTCTGCATCTAATGATTGCTTTCTCGATTTACCGATTGCTCAAATTTCAGTGTATACACATAAAGCTGACTGTACTTTGGATGGTTTCTTTGATCATGCAGCTACAGTAAGTCTAAATACTTCTCTTCTTCTTCTCTCTTTCTTTTTTTTTTATAAGGCGATGATGATGCAGTAAAAAAAAAAAAGAAGAAGTAAGGAATGGTCTACTCATTGACCTTGGAAAATTGGGCACCCGTTTGTATCGGAATATTGCGCGTGCATTATCTGGATGGCCTATAATGTATGCAACCATTTGTACGTAGCCGGCAAGCGTGCATTATCTGGATGGCCTACAATATATGCAACCATTTGTGCGTCGCCAATATACTCCGTACTAATCTGAGCCTTATACTATCCCCCCCCCCCCTTTGTTTCTATATATTTATTCTTGGTTTTCCACTTTGGTTTTATTTTGTTTCCCTTTCCTGCTTGCTGCAGTTTGTGAGAGCCTAGGACCTTTTTTGTTTTTCAGTACCTGCTTCTTTCTGCTCACTTCCTGAACTGTTTTGTGCTACCTTTGTTTCCGTAATGCTCTTTTTCTTGGCTTACTTCCTTACGTGTGAATAATTCCTATTCTTCAGCCTCGGAATGTAATTGAGCTTTGTCTTTGTGATCAACTGCCTGCTAAAGAAACAGAATACATATATTATTATGTGATTGGTTGGGCCACTCTTCTAACTGCCTATGGTTGCCTCTGTAGAGAACTCTTTTGGCCTGAAGCTTGCCATGTCCATTTAATTAACTGCCCTGGAATTACAGGCATGCGGAGCATTAAGGGCTTAGCTATTAATTTTTAGAAGTGCTTATGGATGATATAAACAGGCAGCTTAAATTCTACAGTGCAAGTTTACTATGCATGCATCCGCAGCTCACACACATGCATGCATCCGCAGCTTTTAGAAGTCCTTAAATTCTACAATGGAATTACAGGCATGCATGCATGCGCAGCTTTTAGAAGTGCTTAAATTCTACAATGCAAGTTTACTGCTCTTCTTCTTCTCTCTTTCTTTTTTTTTTATAAGGCAATGATGATGCAGTCAAAAAAAAAGAAGAAGTAAGGTATGGTCTACTCAATGACCTTGGAAAATTGGACACCCGTTTGTATCGGAATATTGCACGTGTATTATCTGGATGGTCTATAATGTATGCAACCATTTGTACTGCATTGGCAAGCGTACATTATCTGGATGGCGTACAATATATGCAACCAGGCGTACAATATATGCAACCATTTGTGCGTCGCCAATGTACTCCCTACTAATCTGAGCCTTATACTATTCCCCCCCCCCCCCCCCCCCCCCCCCTTTTGTTTCTATATATTTATTCTTCGTTTTCCACTTTGGTTTTATTTGTTTCCCTTTAGTATATATCTATATATAGTTTCTGGATTTTATGAAAAGATGATGACACTTTTTCCAGGCTATTATTAATTCATTCCCGAGCCTCTAATCTCTCTCAAGGGGCAGTAGGAGAATGATAAGGTCCCGAACTTCTTGCTTCCCTCATTTTCCGCAGCATTTGTTGTGCTTTTGGTGCTATTTTTTACTGCCTTAATGATGAGCTGCTTCCTCAGGTATGCCATTTGTGCTTTCCTCTGTTGTAAATATTGTTGATTTGATAGCTGCAATTTGTTGATTAAGTAAGCATTATTCAGTTTGGAAATGTCTGAACGCTAATCTTTGTGTTTGATTGGGGAATGAGAATGCAACTTTAGAATTTTAAGAGTTTATAGCTGCAATTTGCTAATTTAGGTTCATTATTCGATTTGGGAACGTGTCAATTCGTACTTAGCTTATAGTGTTAGTATTTGAGTTTTATTGGGAATGAGGATGGAACACTAGATTGTAAGACTTGATAGCAGCTGCAATTTACTAATTAAGTTGTGTTGTTCCATTTACAGATGTGTGAGTTGCTTATTAGTTTGCACTTTGATTTGGAAATGTGTGAATTGCTGATTAGTTTGCAGTTCAGTTTGGAAATGTGTGAATTGCTAATTAATTTGCAGTAATTGAATGCAGAAAGGTGAATAAGTTTATTTATCCAGTAATAGCTGCTACATTGTGATGTGATTATGGTCTTGCCAAACTAAAATTAAATCCTGTTTAGTGAATTAAGTTATAAACAGTCAGTTTTTTGATATCTTCCTGGTATATTTGGTCATTTTTATCTATGGATTTCAGGGTGGATCTTTGAGTTTGATTGGGAATGGAAGTGGATAGCTAGATTTTAACTTTTGATGCCTCCAGCTTGCTGATTCGCCATCATTTTTTGAATTAGAAAAACCTTTTATGACAAGATGCATCACTATATAGAAGTAGGTAGCCATAGTGATTCACCAGCATTTTCCATAGTGATGAATTTTTTTTTTTTTCAAGGTGGATCGAGGACTAACCTTTAGGTGCGCCTAGAATCCGGGTTTGTGCCAGAGGTTAGTGCTTACTAATAGCTACCTTGCCTGACCAAAATGGTTCTTTCTATGGTATACCCAGCTTCTCCGGTAGGGGGGGGGGGCAGAAACAATGAACATCTCCTGTTATTTGTTGTTTGATATAGGTTCATAAATATTTTTTAAGTATTTTGATTAACCATCTTCATAAATTGTGCCACAAAGAAAATTACCTCACAGATGTTCAATTTTTCTCTGTAAAAATGAAAACTAAACTATGTAAGCTAACAAATAATTGCCGTTAACATTTTACTAACTTATGTTTCTCTTTGTATCCTTTTTGTTTTTTTGTTTGATAAGCAGCTTATCATAGTCTAAAGTTTGTATTCTTTGTAGTTCTCAATTCTCACTGATGAGAAACTCTTCTTGCACATAATTTAAACACTTAAACATTCTATAGTATATACAGAAGTGGCTATTTAATATCCCTCCATTGTGTGAGTATATTTTACCATTCTTTGTTTTGTTAAGAGATAAGATGGTTCTCTGCATTAATTGTTGGATTGCATTGCATTACTATTTTATTAGTCCTTAACTAAACAGTTATTTCTTTCTTGGTATTATTTCTGTTTGGTTCAGCTAGAAGAGGTAATTTCACTTTGAAAGTCTAAATGGTTCAACATGTAACAGTGTGGGTACTTAGTTATGGGACCCTATGTCATTGATTCTTCATATTGGATTAGATCGGAAGCCTTTTTTTTCTCCAAATATATGTGAGCTTATTTACAAGTGTTGTTTGGTGATTAAAAAGGAGTACATGAAAGTGTTGCATAGAATAGAGAGTTTGGAGCTCCAGTGTTTAGATTTGCTTTTGTTTTCTACTTTTGTTGAATATATATTTAGATACTAAACACTAATTAACCACCACATTTGATGGAGATTGGTAAAAAAATTCTATACAAACTGTTGAGTATTGGAATGAATCTTTTATAATAGCTAGCTAAAGCACTTGCAGTTACTATAAGTTTTAGTAAAATATGATGTAGATCAAAGTTATATCGTAGTTATAAAACACAAATGCACCCATTTGAGTTGTGCCTGGTTCGAGCTGTTTTGAGTTTCAAGGATAACAGACTCGGTAAGAGAAAAAATGATAGTTCTTGGTTAGAAACAAAATTTATGCAAGAAATGGTGAAAGTAGTGCCTTCTCTTAAACAAAACGAAACAAAAAAAAAAAGGAACTAACCTGTGCTTCTATGCTTGATTCAAACTCTATGTGGTCTTCTTTAAAATGTGCATACCCTAACAGAGAGCGTGAAGATACATGAAAGTTGTTCTTCTTTTAATTACCTTCTCTTGGATCTTGGTATTTTTTGAAAGTTGTTCTTCTTTTAATTACCTTCCCTTTGATCTTGGTATTTTTTGAAATATGTGCCCGAGGAGTCTTTTCCTAAATGTGAAGTGGAAAGGAGGTGCTTAAATAGATGAAAGTTGTTCTTCTTTTAATTACTTTCTCTTACATCTTGGTGAAGATACATGAAAGTTGTTCTTCTTTTAATTACCTTCTCTTGGATCTTGGTATTTTTTGAAAGTTGTTCTTCTTTTAATTACCTTCCCTTTGATCTTGGTATTTTTTGAAATATGTGCCCGAGGAGTCTTTTCCTAAATGTGAGGTGGAAAGGAGGTGCTTAAATAGATGAAAGTTGTTCTTCTTTTAATTACTTTCTCTTACATCTTGGTATTTTTTTAAATAATTGATGCTTCATATATTTAGTTCATTTCCTTACAAATTAATTGATGCTTCTATGTTCGATTCAAACTCTATGTGGTCTTCTTTAAAATGTGCATACCCTAACAGAGAGCATGAAGATACATGAAAGTTGTTCTTCTTTTAATTACCTTCTCTTGGATCTTGGTATTTTTTGAGATATGTGCCCGAGGAGTCTTTTCCTAAATGTAAAGTGGAAAGGAGGTGCTTAAATAGATGAAAGTTGTTCTTCTTTTAATTACTTTCTCTTACATCTTGGTATGCGCATAATTGTTTCGTCCTCTTATCCATATTTGTTATTATCCAATTTTCCAGTTTATTTAATTTTAATGAATTTATCATTATAAAAATTATACATAATATAATTATTCTTCATTATGTAATGAAATGTTTGAGGCCAACAAATAACTTTATCACATGTATGCCAGTTTGAATTCTTTAGTTTTAACATTTTACGCATTGTGAGCAATGTAGTTTGAAGTATAAACATACCTTTTTCGGTATGATTTTTTTACGTCAGGCTTAAATGGACATACCAGCAGTGTGCAGAGAAAATAGGAAAAAACGAAAGATTATTCTTAATCAACGGAGGAATAGAGAGCGCATCGAAGCTTCTGAGTATATGCACACTGGTATTTCTGACAATAGAAAAAGGCAAAATGTTGTTCTTAATCAGCGAAGAAATAAAGAGGCACTAAAAGTTTCAGAACATACAAGTGATATTAATGAAGTATTACATGGTTATGATGTCTGTCGTAGTGGTGCAAATACAGAAAGTGTTGATTTTACGATTTCTAAGATAGTGGTGACTGTAGATAGTACAGAGAATTCTCAGATTCCAGTTCCATCTGTTGAACAATCATATCTCGGATTACCAAAATATGAATGCCAATCATGTGGAGCTTTCTTATGGTACAATGAACGAATTTATAAATCTCGAAACGAAAGTGTTCCGAGGTTTTCTTTATGTTGTCAAGAAGGGCGAATTTATTTGCCGCTGTTACGCCATACCCCACCTATTTTAGATACTTTATTAGATTACCAAGGTTCCGGAGAAGCTAGAAAGTTTCGGGATAATATACGAGTGTACAATTCTATGTTTGCGTTTACCTCAATTGGTGCAAAAATAGATACAGAAATTAATATGAGAACAGGTCCCTATGTTTTTAGAATCAATGGGCAGAATTATCATCTTATGGGTTCTCTTCTTCCGGTAGATGGGCACCGACCCAAATTTGCTCAACTATACATCTATGATACTGCGAATGAAGTTGAGAACAGAATGAATGCAATTTCTGGCAGTGGTGATCTCCAAAATATCGATAGAAATATTGTCCGAGAACTGATGCATATCTTTGATAGTCAAAATGAGATAGTTAAAGCATTTAGAATGGAAAAATTGTAAAATAATTTGGGATGAAGCTCCGATGAATCATAGAAATTGTTTTGAGGCTTTAGACAAGTCATTGAAAGATATATTGGAGTCTAATGAACCCGATGCTGGTGATAAGCTTTTTGGGGGAAAAACTCTTCTTTTAGGCGGCGATTTCAGACAAATACTTCCGGTTGTTGTCGGCGGGACGAAGCAAGATATACTTAATGCTTCGCTTACTAAATCGTATATATGGAAAAATTGTAAAATTTTTCGTCTCACTACAAATATGAGATTAATACGAAATTCAGGAGATGAGTCAGCAGATAGATCTTTAGCGGAATTCAGTAAATGGATGCTCGATGTTGGTGATGGGAAAATAGCTGCTATTGGATTAGAAGGAGATGATGAACCAACGTGGATTAAAATTCCGGATGATATGCTTATAAAACCTAATAACAATGGAATTGAAACAATTGTTTCAGAAGTATACGATGACATCGAAGAAAACTACAATGATTCCAGCTACTTGAGAGATAGAGCTATCATCACACCTGTGAATGAAATGGTTGATGAGATAAATAATTATGTTCTTACTCTGTTGCCAACAGAAGAACGATTGTATATGAGCTCAGATTCAATATGTAACACATCACGGAATGCAGAAGAAAGTGACATACTTTACCCGGTTGAATTTTTGAACTCTTTGAAGTTCAACGGAGTCTCCCATCATGAACTAAAGTTAAAAGTAGGAGCTCCTGTAATGTTGCTGCGCAACATTAGCCAAAATTCTGGTCTCTGCAATGGTACTCGATTGATAATAACCCAATTAGCTCCCAGAGTTATTGAGGCACAAATCTTTACAGGAAATCATATCGGCGAGAAGGTTTATATTCCTCGCATAGTTATGAATGTAACCGAATCGAAGTGGCCATTTATATTGAAAAGGAGACAATTCCCGATACGTTTGAGCTATGCAATGACAATTAATAAAAGTCAGGGGCAGACATTGCAGAAAATTGGCCTTTTTTTGCCGCGGCCTGTATTCTCTCATGGTCAACTTTATGTAGCGATTTCTAGAGTAACCTCTCGACAAGGGCTACGAATTCTTATAGATAATAATGATCAAGCACCAGAAGGATATACAAAAAACATCGTCTATCATGAAATATTCGATGATCTATAATAATATATGATACTATGATTGTTTTCATGTTATGTGCAGTTTTTTTTACTGTTGTTTCATTATTTCATCAGTGAAATATCAAATTTTTTTGGACAAACAAATTGTTGTTCTCCTAACATGTTAATCATCCTTTTATGCATATCTTTGTTTCTATTTTTATATTGAACATATTATTGGAGCAGCAATGGACTACATCCTATTATCGCAATTATCCTTACACCACCAAAACTGTAAGATCAAAGTAAGAATTTGCCGTATATGGGAATCAACTGCTCCATTTTTAAAAGGGGATATATTCAGCATGGATTGCCTTATGGTTGATGAGAAGGTTTGCACTGTCTTATATATTTATGTACATATGTTTTTTACCTTCTATCAATTTTGTATGCTGATTTACATATATTATTGTCTTAAATAGGGATATTCTATGCAAGGAACAATACGAAAACAGGATGTCGGAGAATTTAAAACTCAACTCATAGAAGGCGTTGTGTATCTTATAGAAAAAATTGTTGTTATTCCAAGTAAGAAAAAGTTTGCTGCTGTTGACAGGAAGTTTATGATTCAAATTGGAAAATGGACAACGGTAACTCAACTTGAGGATGGCATAGATTCAATGCCACTGTACAGCTTCAATTTCTGCACATTTTCTGAAGTTGAAAATAGGAGATATAATGATAGTATTCTGACTGGTAATATTTCTTACAAATACATTGAACTATTCATTTTGTATTAAGAGAAACCACCTTTGATGACTTACGTACTTCTCTTAATATTCTTTTCTCTTCTTCTACTTTGTAGATGTCTTTGGTAAGATATGTTCTGTCACAGACCTCACTCACAAATATGTCGGTCAAATCCTCACTCCAATCCGAAATTTGGAAATACAAGATTTAGAGTACAAATTTACACTTCCCAATTTTTTTCCCTATGTTTTCCTCTTACTTGCAGCATTCACTATATTAAATATGCACGTTACTTTTACTACAGAAATAATATTTTGCCAGTGACATTATGGGATAAATTCGCTATAGATTTCGATGAAAGTAAAATTTTTGAGGAGGATGTTGGTGGCCCAGTAGTTGTAGTTCTGGCTGGAATGACGGTTCGTTCCTTTAGAGGTATATTTGTCAATTACAATTTTCCCTTTTTTTACTTACCTGTAAAACTACTATATAAAATGACATTATTTTGTGTTTTGTGTTATACTTCTTTTAGACCGGATATATTTATCGACATGTTCGGCTTCGAAAATTTACCTTAACTTAGAAATTCCAGAAGTTGTCGAATTTCTGAATAGGTTTGTCTACATAAACATGCAAATTTGCTTACAATTTAATTCCTTTGATTCATGTTGTTATTTACATGTGAATTTTGATGTACAGAGTAAGACCAACAGCTAACCCAATAAAGCAAATCACCTGTACACAAGAAGATATTATCAGTCCTGACGAAGAGATGCGAATGAATAGAAAAACTATTTCTAAAATCTTAGCTATGGACTCACCTAATATTCAAGTAAGTGATGTATTTTTATGACAATTTACTTTTCCTTCTTTTTTTTCTATTAAAATTCTTTTCCTCTATTTTTTTCCCCCTTCTATAGAATGTGATGTTTACCTACAAAGCAACAAATCATTTTTTGTTTATTTTCTTTTTCTCGATAGAGTATGAAGTTTACCTGTGAAGTGACACTGTTGGACATAGATACGTCGTATGGTTGGTGGTATAAGGCTTGCCATTATTGTAAATCAGCGGTGAAGTCATACGACGATATTTTTTATTGCCCTCATTGTGGAAACAACGACAAGCCTCCTATGCCTTGGTAAATACTCTAATATAAAGGTTTATCATCTAAATACATTAATTTAACTTATTTTTTCCTAACAATTGTGATTATTATAAGGT